>JALIZH010011169.1:0-221791 GCA_030522465.1 Rhipicephalus appendiculatus
TTCAGTGCCTTGTCCAGTGACTTTTTTCTTAGAAATGAATATTCCTGTCCTTTCTTGGGACTAGTACGATCACTGTGAAGCGGCGTCCGCAATACGGCATTCTTGCAATCGGCTTGATTGTCAGCAATTGGGGTTTTTGGAAAGCAGAAAATTGCCACCTCGTTTTGCATGGTCTGTACCAGACCTTGCCAAAAGCTTCGACCATACCCTTTGAACACACTGGCCGGCTCTCATCGGCAGCGCCTATGCACGTTCCTTTTTGCCTTGTGTCCGTATCCAGGCGTGGCACTGATACGACTCTTTACCATTATCCACGAGATAGAGTAGTCACTAACAGTTACAACTGGTTCTTAGCCAGCTCCGAAAAATATCTTGCTAGGAAACAAACGCAGTCACAACGCGTGTACTTAGATTAAGATGCACGTTGAAGAACCCTGGGTGGTCGAAATATCTGGAGCCCTCCACTACAGCGTCTCTGGCAACGACATCTTGGCTTTGCGACGTAAAATACCAACCTCTATTATCCGCAATCACTTTGCGAAAGCATGACATCGACTAAAACCGAACTTAACATTTCTATAATTTGAAACACTAGTATAACAATTATTGGCGTTTAACGTCCGAGAACCATGATGTGATTATGAGGGGCGCCGTAGTCGACGGGTATACGGAAATATTGGCTACCTGGGGTTCATTACGTGCGCCAAAATATAAGCACACATGGCTCAAGCGTTTCGGCATCCATCGAAAATGCGGCCGGGATTCGATGACGCGTGATCTTCGGGTCAGCAGTCAAGCACCACAACCACTAGACTATCGTGGCAGGTGTTTTCGCAACTTTAGAGAGGTATAACCATGCAACCTATAAAGCCATGTTTCCAAAATTTTTCAAGGGTGGTGAGCTCGATTCTGCAAAAGATGGCCGCCTCATATTATTTTCTTTTTCGCGTCGTCAATGAGCGGTAAATCGACTGCAAGACCATTGGCAGTTCCATGAACGTGTTTAGAAAAGCGCCATAACGTAATGTCAAGCTTTCTTCGTTCCCAAGTAGCATGATTAGGCCTTCGAACGGCAAAGCGTAAGAAAGGACTTCATTTATAATTGGGTCTGCCAAAAACGCACGTACGCGCTCGCCCATTGAAAACAAATGGCGCATGCGCATAGCGCATTTCAAAGGTAACAGGAATGAAAACCTAATGTTCCTCGAAGGTCCGTCCATGCTTATGTTTGAAGAAAACATTCTCAATATTGCAAAAATCGCGTGTAATGTTGAATTTCTCTTTACGATAGACATTGCGATGCACGGGAAATAACTTCCTTTTTGTATGTTGAAAGCTATCGTACATATATTTTGAAGGTTGCCTGGCACTTGTGAACCCTTTACATGTGTTATTCTACATAAGCTATTTTATGGCGCTCCTTCGACATTTATTGGATGAGCCGGGCCAAATCGAATATTGCTAATTTTTAGTCCGAGTACGTCTAGTTGAGAAAAAGTTAGGCGAGTCTGTGAGTCCGAGTGAGTCCGCTTCAGGAGAATTTTGGTGAGTGAGTCCGCCTGAGTTATATTTTCGTTATATTTTCGTGTGTCTGAGTCTGAGTGGGTCGGGCTGAGTAATATTTTCGTGAGTCTGATACCGAGTGAGTCCGGCTGAGTTATATTTTGGTGAGTCTGAGTCCGAGTGAGTCCGCTTGAGGAAAATTTTGGTGAGTCTGAGTCCGAGTGAGTCAGGTTGACGAAAATGTTCATGAGTCTGAGTCCGAGTGAGTCCGTTTGAGGAAACGTTTAGTGAGTCTGCGTCAGAGTGAGTCTGGATGACGAAAACACCGGTGAGTCTGAGTCCAAGTGAGTTTGCTTGGAGAGAAATTTCGTGAGTCTGAGCCCGAGTGAGTCTGCTTCAGCAAAATTTCGGTGAGTCTGAGTCCGAGTGAGTCCTAAGCGAAAAATATATTTATTGAGTGAGTCTGAGTGAGCTCCATTTATTTCGCCGACCTATGAGGACGGTTAACAAAAAATTGAGGGACCCTTAAGCTTCGCCTTCAGGAGTTGAACGCGCTAGCGATATCCTGTCCCTAGTGTGTACTTCAACCACTTAGTGTATACTTGCTATGCACCCACTACGTGGAGTTAAGGGAATACGCGCAGTAACGTGTGTGCCTTTTGTAATGGGTCACCGGCTTTAAACCACGAAGTCGTTATGATATTGCCGCACACGCCCCTTTCTTTCTATGTTTGTTGTCGCCGGTCCATTGCACATGTAGATAATGCCTTACGCAAACCGCACCCGAATGTCTGAGAACATTCATGATCATTTTGGATCTTCTGTTAGGCTTCAGCACGCAGACGCGAACAGCTGAATTTATTCTAGAACAAACTTGGCCACCAGGGATAATGCTCGAATGTTCGCTGCCGCCTGTATAAATGCCGACGCGCCTTGCCGCGGCATAGGTCGGGAAAACTTGTGGAGCTCACTCAGACTTACTCATGAAATATATTTTGCGCTTAGGGCTCACTCGGACTCAGAGTGACCAAAATTTTTCTTAGTCGGACTCGGATTCACACTCACGAAAATTTTCTTCAACCGGACTCACTCGGGACTCAAACTCACCAAAACATTACTTACCCGGACTCACTCAGACTCAGACTCACAGCTCGATCTGAGTCTGAGTGAGTCCGACTGAGTCGACTCATGAGTCCGTGAGCCCAGAATTATCTTTTTCGACTATGATGTCAATGCTCTATAACACCAACATCTCACGTAATCGGCGCTCTTCTTGGCGCCTTTTGATATAAGTACCTTCAAATACGAGTTATGAGTGCTCGTAAACCAATAAGGTAATTTTTTCTTGAAAGAGATGACAACATAAGATATATTTATCAAGAACTTCCTTGGAACAGTTGGCGGGGGGGGGGGGGGAGGTCAAGGCACTCCTCTACGTAATTCGCGCCTCTGATCACTAAATATTGAAATGGTGTATGAACGATACTGCTTTGGAATACTTGCGAGTAGACGTGAGTATAAGCGTGAATCCAGGAAAGGCTGAAAGTAATGTTGAAGATGAGTAGATACGACCATATGTCGGCAAAAAAAGTGGGACTCACTCAGACTCACTCAAGAAATATACATTGCGCTTTGGACTCACTCGGACTCAGACTCACCAAAATTTTCCTGAGCCGGACTCACTCGGACTCACACTCACAAAAATTTTCTTCCGCCGTACTCACTCGGACTCGGACTCAACAAAATATTACTCATCTGGACTCACTCAGAGTCATACTCACGGCTCAATCTGAGTCTGAGTGAGTCTGAGTGAGTCGACTCATGAGTGAGTTCGCCGACCTATGTGCCGCGGATCAGATTATCGATGGCCGATGGTCTGTTCGTCGCTATCAGTGCCAGTGTGTATTGCTGCAGTCTGACCTTCAGTTTCCTGGCCACAAGTACGGCCAAATAAAGATTTTCTTCTTTGACACGCCCACTGTTGCCTTCGTCCACGTCACGACCACGTGACAATGTTCACGTGTTATGACGCCCGATGGCAATGTACGCTTGTACCATGCAATATTATTGCGATATTACATGTATTGTGACCTATGACAGGACGCGTGTGTTTGTGAAGCACGAGTTATTTTCACTGCCTTTCCAAGTAGAAGAAGTTATCTCCGATGTATTTCCACGCATACGCGTGGCTGTGTGGTAGAACACCTGCTTGCCATGCAGACGGCCTGGGTTCGATCCTCTCTCGGGCCCGGAAGTTTTTTATTATTCATTTTATTTGCATCTTTCTCGATTTTTCGGTGACGAACAAGATGATGATTTTTCGCTCACAACCAACGACACCGGCACCGACGCCGACGCCGCAATTTCTGCGAAACGAGCTCTTTTAACGCTGTCGCGTTAAAATTTGGTGGATTTCATAAACATTCTTTATATCATTTATCATTTCGTAAATGGAGCTTCGCTTCATCATCAACATTCATTTTGTGGATCGGCTGCCACTTTTTTTAAGGGGCGAAGCTCCTTGGGGCCTAGCTTTGTCGTCATCCGCGTCCGTCATAGGGAGACTGAAACATTATCAAAATCAAACAGGAGTGGCAATGAAGGAGCCAGGGAGGAATGAGGGCTATATTTCAAGAAAACCGCTTGAAGTGTGCTGCCAGCTACCAACAAAGTACAACAACAAGCGATTTTAGGGCGGTCCATGCAGCGCTGGCTATGAAAGCTACACATAGGCAATGAAGAACAGCCTAGAGACCGGGAATACCGATCAAATTTTCATTCATGGGGTCCATTATTGTACATACAAGCGCATTCCACCCGTCAATCACGTTTATCTGCATCGGAATTCAGCTGCTAAGGACAGTATTGACCCCACATCACGGCCTCTACTTGATCGAGGTTCAAGATTGCCGTGAAACGCTGTATACATGATCGAATGTTCATTTTGTCATAAACGGCACATTGACAAAACGGGACACCCTGTTAATGAAAGAGTAAATGAACATCGTGCGGACATGGCGAAGAAACTACCGAAAGCAGTGGCACAGCATTTTAATCTAGCAGGTCACAACTTCGATGACCTCCATCTTTACATCCTTTAGTTAAACATCTGGTTCCTAAGAGACAGAAAATATTCAGAGTCATACCTTATTCATAAGTTTAATACACTCCAGCCAGATGGTATAAACGTTTCAAAGGAGGCTCTTGAATCCATCCGATATGCTACATACACAACGAAAACCAATGAGTGCTAAGCCCTTGTAGGAGTTTCTAACCTATTATTGTTAAGTGGTGCTTCCTTCTGACAACCATAATGCGAAACATGTACCCACCTCCTCCCCAGCTCCCTTTTTCACGGCATACCTCTTTCCTTTCGACTCACGTCACGGTGGCCTTTCATTCCCCCCCCCCCCCCCCCCCCCCGCTTTCGCATTTTCCCACTTCTCCTGCATTGTTTGGATTCGAGGAGAGAGTACGAAGCATATACACGCTAGCGCTAAGAAAATCAGCCGTAGCCTTCAAGAAACAAGCCCACTTGTCGAAACGTCGGCTCGCTCCAGCATCGCCATATAGAATTGGTTATGGGTCTCATGCACGACATTAGAGCTGTAATAAAACTGCAGAAGTGACGGCACACAAGTACAAGGAGCAGACAGGGTGGGCCATGGATGTATGATGCTCGTTATGCGCAAGCCTCATCGCAACGGCGATATGTGAGGCCAGGCTTCTTGGGTACTGCCTAAAGGAACAACTACGCCCGACCTGTCTGCTTATTCTACATGTGTGCCGTCACTTGAGCAGTCTTATTTCACTTGTAATGTGGTACCAACTAGCCCCCCGAGTGGACATTACTTGAGTTCATGCACTACGCAAACAACCAAGGACATTACAGGCGTGCGTACGGGGGGCGAAGCAGGGGGGGCCGCCAGCCCCTCTAGTCACCTAAAAGATTTGGGGGAGGGGGTAGCAAAATGTGCCTCAAACTGAGCAGAGGGGGGCGTGCGCTGTGATGAACCTTCGCCACCCTTGATCGGGAACCCTGTGCATGCCTATGTTAGACGCTATGTACAAGCAAAACAGCGTGAGTTTCAACAGAAAAGAACTGAAAGGAGCACAAAATAACCAATCAGTAATATACATGGTTTGAGAAAAATTCGCGGAGTTCAAATGTTTACGCTTTGGGCAATCATTTGCCGCATGACTTGCTCAGGGCTGTTCACCAGATATTTTCAAGAAGACTTCACGTCTCGCAAGAATGAATCAGATTTATCTTGCCACAGAGGGCCAGATATGTTCATTTATGCAACAAACATGCAACGTCGTAGTGTTTCTTCATTGCCAGCGCTTTGAAAATCGGGATTGAACATCCTACCAAATGAGCGGTTGCAGTCTTTCGCCTGCTAACTCCCCTGCAGGAGGTTTTCCTGGCATCCGCTTGGTGGTGTAACAGCATAGTGGCATTGAGAATATTACCTGTATGGATGTATGATGGGTTCCCACATTGTAAATCATTCTGTGAAAAAAGAATGAATGTAGCAGGGATTCATCAGTGATCCCGTTGTACTTCGTCATATAGTAAAAAAAAAACTTCTTTAAACATTTTTAACAGCGGAGGTCGTTACGCCGACCGTTAATCCATAAGTAGCAACCAGAACACTATCATCATCATAAACTTGCTCGCGCTTTTTTCGTGCCTGTTTTTAAAGGGGCCATGACACCCAATTTTCCCTCATAATCTGCGTTATTTGGGTTAATCCGTAGATGTTCATGTACAAGTTGGCGAAATTTCAGCCCATTTGGTCGAGAACTTAACTCATAACCAGCATTTTTATAAACACGCGAGCGGACCGAGACTCTGAGAACACTGGTGTACTCGAGAGCCGTGACGTAACAAGCCGCTTGTTTTGCAAGCGTCTGTATTCCGGCCAACGATATTGCTTCGTGGTCAACTGCACGTGCAATGGAGCTATTAAAGCTTTCTTAAGTACGGCATTGAAAATTGAACGGTTTGCAGCGGCTGAAACTTAGGTAGACGACGACTGCTCCACTCCATGAGACACGTGACATCACACGCCACGTCAAAATGGCGGTCGCCGGCGGTGGGCGGGGTTTGTTGCCGGTGCCTGCTAGGGCTCATTTTGCAGTGAAATATTCTTTTGCAGTCCATTTCTCACACATCTACAGGCACAATAGACCCTGTACTTCTATATTTCACTGAAAATCGCAATTCAATGGGGCACTGTGTCATGGCCCCTTTAATCTTCCGCTTCGCTGGCAAAACAGGAGCGCCGCATTGTCCGGCGTAGAATGCAAGAACTCTGATGGGCGAGACAACGAGTACAGACATAGAAAGAAATAGACAGAAACAGGGAGAAAGAGACGAAAAAAAATACAAAAAAAACATGGTTGATCCCTCCTTGATAGGAATCGGTATAACACGAAAGTAAAACGTGTCCCTTACATAATTAGTGTAATGTTACTGTACATTGATATAAGAGCCTGTACAATGTCTGTTGGTGTTTGACAGCTAAAGCACCGTTTAACATGAATGCATCCATGTTGACGCTTAGTGATACATCTCCCTCCCGACGAATAACGTCCATGATTAATGATTAAACGTGCCCTTGTGGTCCATAGATGCCTGTGGTAGCTGTAGTAGTTAACAGTGAGAGCGGAACCAAGGAAAGCGGTGTGACAGCCAGAAGAGCGTGACTGATTGTACGGCAAACTTGGGCTAAGGTGGCCCACTCGCGGCATGTTAGAGTTATTGTACGCCACTGCCCGATTAGAGGGAAACGCAACGCGCGTTGTGTATTCCCTGTTGGCCGGCCTAGATTTTTCGCGGGGCGAACGTAAGTAAGGAATGCGGAGTTACATCCAGGCTATCCAGGCCACGGTGATCCAGGCAAAGCCGGCGCGTTGCAGAGCTATTTTTGGTATGGATGAATGCTATGATCGACGCCGACGCTTTGGGTAAGGTGGCCACCTGGCGGTGTGTTAAGGAGTTGACAAAATTGCGCTTCTATTGGAAGCGCGCTGAATAGGACAGACGCGTAGAAACGACGATTTGAAGGAAGTAATCGTGGATGTCACGGTCTTGATGCATTACTTCACTTTACCAAGAGCACTGTGACAGGACATTGGTACATATAAAAAAGGCGTGTTGTTAAAACCTATGAAGTGTGTGTTCATATGTGGAAACACAGAAGGTCCAACAAGATTTACCTGAGTGGCTTCATCAAGTAGAAAAAACCTTCTACAGATGAAGCAATTTTAATTAACCTGTAAACTCTGATACTTGTGTAGCTTTGGTTTCCTTTTTGTTTCTTTTTCTTTGTCTGGCATATATTTGTTTGTCAATGCTGTAAGTATGTACATAGGCAACAGTGGCGTAAATCATGGGGGGGTCAGGGGGGGTCCTGACCCCCCCTGGGTTCAGGCTGGGGGGGACACCCCATGCAAGTGTCCCCCCTCGAGATTTATCTTCCAAATGTCATATTTGAAGTTTTTGAGAGTCAAGGACAACGCACTCTCCGTAAAACCAACTCTGACATCTGAAGCACTCTAATTGAATAGAAACTCGGTACTTCTAGCCGGTGCACACGATGGGGAATGCCTTTATGCGTTAGCACAAAAAGTAGTACAATTTTTATTGCATAATTTAACCCGAATGACGCAGCTGCAAAAATGCTAGTGCCTGCCTATGAGTTGCTATTGGAAACTAACTTCGCCATGCGACGTCGCTTACTATTGGATACTCAGCGCTATTTTTTCTGACCAGGAGTCGATGCTGATGCTTGTTTAATTATTATTATTACTAATATTATTATTATCATTTGATTATAGATATATGTTCATGCATAATATTAATTTTTACGATTAAAAATAAAGCATATATAAGAAAACAAAATGGCCGCCATTGCAATATGTGTGTCCCCCCCCTTGTGATCTTTATGGATTTACGCCACTGATAGGCAATAAAGAAAGAAAAAAAGACCGTGGCGCAGTGGATAGCGTGCTCGGCATCTGTTGTAGCGGACCAAGAGGTCGTGGGTTCGACTCAAGTTGACGGATCATTTTTTTTTCTTTGTCTTCTGATCGTGCGTATTTTTTGACGTCTCTTCCGTGACGGAAATGCGTCACTGAAGTCTTGGTATAAAACACTTTCGTGTTAAAAGAGAGATACCTTTGCACTTTCTTTAAGCTTGGCACCACTTGTGGGGAGCTCCCTTATTTATTTGTTAGTTTGTTTTTGAATTCTTTTTACGCTTTCCAATCGAAAAAAGCCATCGCTGGTGTAATTGGAAATTATGAGTTCATTGCCGCTCTCGACAACGATGGCGTTATTTTAACCCTCTATTGCATGGCGTCCCATATTTGGCACATACCGATTAACATTTTTTATAGCGGGCGCAAGATGACCAGTGGAGAATGTGACACAGTTAGAGTAATCCTTAGAGTTACGTGCACTAAATATAAAAAAAGCGCTGCCATCCCTAGAGCAGTATGAAATCTAGGCATGAAATAGATTTCACGGTGCACGTGCAAACTCGGATCATGAACAACAGTGACTGCTATATTTTTCTTGCAACCATTTTCTCGTTGCAGAAGCAAGAAAAAATTATTTTGGCATATCTCGTGGCTTTGAAAATTCATGCTCATTAAGGCTCTTCTCAATTCCGTTTTCCACTACGGTATATAGTCGGAAATCGGTATGTGCCATATTTGCCACAGTATGCATGGGAGTGATGAAATGTGCAATATGATGCCATCTATGTTTTGTTGCACAGTGCAAATACAAACAAAAAGAAATCTTCTGAGATCCATGCAGCGCAGCTCGTTTTTGCCAGATTTCAGTTGTGGCGGTAGGTTTTGAGATGCTTCACGAAAATATCGAGTGTCAGCAGCAGTACCTGGCAATTTTTTGTTATATTATTGGCGTGGGTGCACGAAAAAATTATGTGAAGTGTAACCAGTACACGGCGATATTTAGCTTTTATGATTTGTCGACAACTGACGCTCACAACCACAAGTCAGCGGTTGGAAATTCGGGCAGGAAAGTACAGCAAGGCGGCACCACGCGAAGAACCAAACGCGTAAGCGGCCATCTTGCACATAGATGTCGGCAGTCAGATGCACTAACCAAAATGTTCAATTATGCCTGAACACATGAAGCAATTGCTTTGCTTTATTCCACAAATCAAGCTAAAAAGACCGCAATCAGTGAGATTTTATTTTTCAGCCATGGCAGCAAGTTTGCTTGCCCACGTGCATAGTGTGCCATATTTGGCACAAACCTCTATCTTCATTAATACAGTCGTAATAAATCTGAAAATTTTTGTACATGTTATTCTTCATGTAGTTAATGATAAAAAATGATCAAATAATTTTTCAATTGATTTTTTCATAATTCATGCAATAGAGGGTTAAGTTTTTGGGCCAGAACACGCGTAAACCGGTTTTATTTGCACCGCGGATTGTAGGCCCGCTTCGCTATTACGGCATGTGCGTAGTTCGTAGGATGTAACTAGATATACGTACTTATCTAAAACAGATCTCGTAAATATGTCGTTCAACTTGCTTTATTGCGATAGCAGTTATATGGACACTCTCGCCGTCATGTACCGGATATGTATATATATAAAAATGCACAACGAAAAAATAAATAAGAAGAAAAAAAATATCGAAGTATCGGACCGAGGATTCGAACCAGCGGCCCTCGCTCCACAGCGCGCCACCTCAGACAACTACACCACGGGCCATGCTTGTGCCGGCATATTAACGGCAAGCTATTTATATACACCATTTACCGCCGGCGTTACGCAAATCTCGGAGGAGCTTGAGCGTGTTTTCTATCACGGAACGCTCCTACATTTTCTTTCAATTTGAAAACTTCCCTTCAGACGCGGACGAAAAGTGGCCCCTTTCTGTACCCACTCGTGATGTGAAAAAAAAAAAATGGCCGCGTATCTGCGTGCTTGGCTGCAAATGTCGTCGAAAGACGATAGCCTTGTGCCGGCTGTACTACTATGTTTTGCGTTGCATCAGACAGCGCCTACTCTACGTTGAATTGGCCGCATCTGGCTCGCATTGGTAAAATAGAGGAGGCGCTGCGCGAGATATGGACGCCATTGAAAAACATGAGCTTGTGCTGAACCAAGGGCATTACACCGTGACAAAGGCCACTGCCAGCGGCAGCACCTTATCGTCGGCGCAGGGCTTTTTCGTGCAAAGCGTCGCAGTTCGTGCGCAGCGTCGCATTTTCAGCGCAGCCTAAAAAACACTAGGGTCTTTAGAATTGCGTTCCTATGTATTTTCTAATAAAAGAACACACGTCCTGACACTTACATAATAATGTTGCGCCTCAGGAATGCGTAGTACTTGCTTTTTGATCGAATATGCACAAATATGAACGCAAAGACCAGTTCAAGATGGCTGGGCGTTCAGAAAGTAGTTAAACTTTGGCCGAGTAGCTGAATCGGGTTACGGACAAGACAGACAGACAGACAGACAGACAGGCAGGCAGGCAGCCAGCCAGACCAAAATTTTTGCGTTGAAGTATATCAACAAAGACTATCGTCCATAAAAAAGAAACGCCGACAACACATTGGGTCAGACGCTAGCACGTGACAAGAGACACAGGGGGGTCACTCCACGCACCGCAACTTAAAAGAAAAGGAAATATCTAAGAGCGCTGCGCAGCTCCAACCACCGGGATAAATTGTTGGCCATCCAGCAAGCCCATGAGGCGGCGAGGTGACAGGGTCTCCAGTCCTCCTCGGGGGGCGGCCTAGGCCCAGCCCACGAATATGCCGCAGTTTTTAATAAAGTTGTTACCACCACCACCACCACCACCATCGGGTTCTGCATTGTCGACACTTGCAGCGCGTTGCCAAAAAAAAAAAGCGTAAGCACTGTGACAGTTGTTAGTTCACGCTTGTCCTGCGTATAGCTACGCGTCCTTGTCGAGCGTCCGTCTTTGTGCTTCAGCGGCGCGCTACAAGTATCGAGCTGCTTGTGGTCCTTCGTGTGACATTCCGATTTCTCGCTATCGCATTAAGTGCTTCGCCCTTGCGGCGAAACTGTGACTTTTTTTATTCTTGATTCAGAATGTTCTGGAAAGTATTTCGTATCTGGCACTTCGTAACCCCTAGCAAACAGCTGAAGCAACATTTTTATTGCGACCATGACATGACCATTGTGCGTCACCACCATTTGTCTAAAAAGTTATAGCGTTGCTTTCACATATATTTCGATGATGCGGTGAACTGTCAATGTATAAAAAAAAAAAAAAGAAAAAGAGGTCATTCAAGCTGATAGTATCCGTAATGCTTTTGAACATATGTGTTCGTGCTCTTGTCTATTTTTGAAACGATCTACACGTCCATGCTAGAAATGTTATTTATCGAGCTGTCTACGTCAAATCGCGGTGGCCACATATCCGGACGAATAACATTCGCTTGGGGCGAATGACACCGAATCGTAGAATATAAAGAGCAGTGTCGACGATACCTCCGCATAGGCCAAGAGGCAGAGACGCTTGGTAAGTCCCCATCATAGTGCTTCTTTCAAGGAAAGTTTTTCCAGCGTTATTTTTTAACACAGAACACGTCTTTTATTGTAGATTCATTATTTTGTTGTGCTGTCGCATGATATATATATATATATATATATATATATATATATATATATATATATATATATATATATATATATATATATATATATATATATATGTTATCCGTTCTCATTTCCCTAAAACATGCTCACTCGATATACGGTACCATTTCTTCTGTATTACAGCATGAAGCACAGCTGCAATTTCGAGATTATTGCTTGCAGTACCGTTACGTGTAATGTTTTTTGCAACATCGTGACCGATTTCTAGGTCCACATTTGATATAGGAGCAGCACGAGTCACGTTGCAGCAAGAGACACGTAACACGATTCACACAGCCGTCGTCATGAAAATGTCAGGAACGTAGTATTGCATTTATCATTGGAAAGAGGGAAGTCGACATTTCTTCTTCGATAGAAATTCGAAGTACTACACTACTACATTGTAACCGTTGCTCGTAATATTAAAGCGTACTGGTGATGTTCTGTGATGCGATGACTGAGCTTTACATAATCAGTGTTCTACAGATTTATGTGACGTCTCCTAATTCTATTCAGCATCTCCTGAAACACATTATTCTCCGGAAAAAGCTACATCATTTCTCAAGCTAACTTACGCGTAATCAGATAATGCCTGTTTTTTCTGTGGCATAAAAATTATGGACCATGCTGTAAGGTAATTTACAGCATGAAAGCTCCTATACTGCTTGAAATATATGCTGTTTCTGTGATAAGGGAAGCCAATGGTGGGATTGAATAGGCCACAACCATTCATTCAACTGGTCATTGTTGATTCGATTGCGTTGTTTGAGTTTTTCCGTAATAAGGAAGTATTATTTTGAAACAAGGTATCTCTTTCAGCACCATCACGTTTCACCTGTTTAGGACAAGGAAGGAATACAGCACTGCTTTTCGGTTGCCATGGCGGGACGTATTGCTACATTTTTTGCGATTCTCGCTGTGTTGTATTATGGTGAGTTTAAAGTGATTGTGACCTACCTGTCGGGCAGAGTATAACTAGCCATGTAATCACACACCATTTGTCGATTAAGCTTTTACATCAAGCTTTTCGGTAGGCTGCTCCCTTTTGTTGCAAGAAGTTCACAAATATTAGAAAAAAACGCAGTGTTAGTCACGTTGAATGTACATTACATAGGTGCTAGTAAAATATTTAGTAACATACTGAACAACAGAAATTGCAACAGGAATAAAAATTAATCGTTGAATCAGGAAGCACAGCGGATAAGGAAGGAGGCACATGAAGGATGCAAACTTAATCCAAGAGGTACGTGCTCAATGCCAACAGAACAGAGACAAAGATAGATGCGAGATAATTGTGCGAATAGAGGCAACATTTGCGATTTACATTTCTTCAAATGGTCTTTAGCAGATGTGCTTGAGAACCCCAATACATCAGGGGTCTCAAACGCAACTCAGTGAGCGGGCCGCAGTCACTGAATTTAGTGCCGCAAGGGCGGGATAGTGAAGAATGCTGCAGCGAGGGGGGGGGGGGTCAAGATTGTACAAACTGTCAGCACACGTTGCCATTTCACTGAAGACGTTACCCATATGTCATAGACTGGTCATTTCTGAAGCACATTTGACGCCAAGATTCTAACAACATGTCGTTAGCGGTCTCCAATATGACTAAAACCTGGGGACCCATTTTGAAATACAGAGTTGCTGTTTCACGATTATGTATCAAAACATGGTGACCGCAGAAGGTGTCTCACGTAAAAAAAAAATGCTTTGCACCTGTCCTGCCTGTGTAGCTCACGAACCTACTTATTCAGAAAAAGATATATATGGTACAAAGACAGTCACGCGCGGGCCGCAAGCGAGGGGATCGCGGGCCCAATGTTCATGAAAATCATTATCCTGTGTAACGGAGGGGTTCCGTCCAGCGCGCCGGCGGAACGTCTGTTCAGTACTCGACGTATTCTCAATTAAGAAAGCGATACTCCCGGATATCAACTTCGAGAAACAACTGATCTTGAGTTACGGTGAGTATTGCCAATAACTTCTCCGACACCAAACGTGCACAAAGAAAAAAAAGCTGATCCACAAAATGAGGCGTGCACAACGATTGCTGGTGTTGGGCTTGAGTGTGCGCCATTTTATTGCGTTAGCAATTATATGGACACTCTCTGCTGATTTTGCCGTCACCGTCATGTCCCGGATATGTATCGTGTTTATATATATTGCCACGCGCGTTTCTTATTTTGCTCTATTCGGTTCTTCGCCCTCAAAGTCTGTCAGCAATGCTCAGCGCAAACCGCGCCTGACTGTTCTAGAAGCTTCGCGATTACTGTAGATCGTTTTGTTAAGATTGCGCGCAAGACGCGAACACTCGAGCTTATTCCAGAGCTTGTGCGACAACGAGTGATAAGACTGGAATATTCTATGACGCACGTATAAATGCCGACGCGCTTCACCGCTTGCCAGTTGATCGACGGCCGACGCTCTGCTCGCCGCTATCAGTGCCAGCGTGTATTGCTGTAATCTTACTTTCTGTTTACCGGCCACAAGTTCGGCCTAATAAACAGTTTCATCTTGGACACGTCGCCTGCTGCCTTCGTCGACGTCACACCCACGTGACATCTGGTGGAGGTGCTGCTTCGTTCATGTACCGGACACCCCCCGTCAAGCCGTGAACCCAGCCCCACTCGCGAGGGAGACGTCGACACCAACCACGACCAGCGAGTTAGCCGTAGGCAGCAAGGTCTACATCCGGAGTACGGTCCTCTACCTGACAAGACTCGGAAGACCAATGCCATGACCTCGACTGCGGCAACGATGACTGCCGCTGCGCCACACCCAGCGATCGTAATGCAGCAGCCAAGGGAGCCACCGACTTTCCGTGGATCATCGTTCGAAGACCCTGAGACCTGGCTGGAGACATACGACCGAGTGGCCACCCTAAACCACTGGGACCCGGAAGAGAAGCTGCGTCGCGTCTACTTTTACCTGGAAGACGCGGCAAGGACCTGGTTCGAGAATCGGGAGTCTGCGCTTCAAACCTGGGATCTTTTCCGCGGCACATTCCTGGACACGTTCAGGAGCATCGCCCGCAAGGAAAGAGCCGCGACGTTGCTGGAGACGAGGGTGCAACTCCCGAACGAAAGAGTGGCCATCTTCGCTGAAGAATTGACGCGACTCTTCCGACACGCTGACCCCGACATGCCCGAGGAGAAGAAAGTCCGTTTTCTCATGCGAGGAGTCAAGCAAGAACTCTTCGCCGCGATGATGCGGAACCCACCAAAGACCGTCCAGGAATTCTTGTCGGAAGCAACAGCGATCGAGAAGACGCTGGAAATGCGAACCCGCCAGTACGATCGCCGAACGATGCAAGACAGCCCAGGAGTTCATGCTCTCGGCTCCGACGACCTGCGCGAAACGATACGAGCGATCGTGCGGGAGGAAATGCGCAAGCTGTTACCCTCATCAATGCCGCAAGTGGACTCGATCGCCGACATCGTTCGCGAAGAGATCCAGCAGTCGATCTGCACCCCCCAACCGCCACAGCCGCAAGCCATGAGCTACGCTGCTGCCGCCCGACGCTCCGCTCCGCCTCCACGTCCACGTCAGGAGGCCGCACCACCCCATTTCCGCCGCCAGACACCGCCGTCCCCACGACCGACGCCATACCGCTCACCTGTCAGCGAGCACTACTCCCCCAAGAAAAACCGACACCTGGCGAGCCCCTGACAACCGCCCGCTCTGCTACCACTGCGGGGAAGCTGGACATACCTACCGCCGCTGCCAGTACCGCCAGATGGGCCTACGCGGCTTCGCCGTCAACGCACCGCCCCCACAGCACGGCGAGCGCCCACGCGACATCGCCGACTACTTGACCACCACTGAGCGGGAACCTCGACGTTCATCGCGTTCGCCATCGCCTGGACCCTATCGGTCCCCCTAACCGACGACAGCAGTACAGCAGCATCAACCGGGGCCGTTCCGTGAGCCCATATCCGGAAAACTAAGGGCAGCAACCGATGGAGGTGCGGTTGCTGTACGACGAACTACCGAAGACCTCCGCCGACGCCGACGACAACGCCGCGACGATACCTGAAGAACAAAGCAAGAGAGAGCCCTGAAGTCGAAACTTCGCGGCCGGAAGAAGACCTGACGACGCCACGTGGAAGCAGCGGAGCAAACCGCCGCAGCCGTGATCCGACGCCGCGACCCAACCGTAACGCACGACGACGAACCAGCGACTTCGACGTAATATTCGACGGCCACAACGTCACCGCTCTCGTCGACACTGGGAGCCGACTATTCCGTCGTCAGTGGACCTTTTGCGACGAAGTTGAAGAAAGTGAAGACTGCTTGGCAAGGCCCTGAAATCCGGACCGCTGGGGGTCATCTAATAACGCCGGCCGGTGTTTGCACAGCAAGAGTCACCATCAATAACCGGACTTATCCCGCCAGCTTTCTAATTCTGCAGCACTGCTCCAGGGATGTGATACTGGGGATGGACTTCCTAAGTCAACACGGCGCCGTGATCGACCTGAGGTCTGAGTCGATAACACTGACTTCAGACGAAGCGTTGCCGCCCCACACGACGCCGGAGAATCATGCCTTGAATGTAATTGAAGAGCAGGTCACCGTTCCGCCCCTCTCCAGCGTCGTCATTTCCGTTGGCACCGAAATACCCGCTGACATTGAAGGCGTCATCGAGGGCGATCAGCGCCTGCTTGTGAACCATCAGATTTGCGTCGCAAGAGGCATCGCCAAGTTGCGCGATGGCAAAGCAAAGGTACTGCTGACAAACTTCAGCCACGAATATAGGCACCTTAACATTGGCACGACGGTCGCCCACATCGAGAAAATCGTGGACACCAGCCGTGCTTTCGCCCTCTCCGACGCTACCGAACCTGCTTCGACGAATCGAGGTCCCAAACCAGATTTCGACGTCAACCCGAACCTTCCGAAGGTCAAGCAAGACCAGCTAAAGGCCCTGCTCCTGCGATTCAAAGACTGCTTCTCGGCGTCGTCAAGAATTCGACAGACTCCAGTCGCGAAACATCGGATCATTACAGAAGAAAGTGCTCGACCAGTTCGACAGAGCCCGTACCGAGTATCGACGCGCGAACGCGAGGCCGTGAAGAAGCAAGTCGACGAAATGCTACGCGACGACATAATCCAGCCGTCCAAGAGTCCCTGGGCGTCTCCCGTGGTTTTGGTGAAGAAGAAGGACGGCACGCTACGTTTCTGCATCGACTATCGTCGCCTGAACAAGATCACTAAGAAGGACGTGTACCCCCTCCCACGGATAGACGACGCCCTGGATCGACTCCACAACGCAAAGTACTTTTCGTCGATGGACCTCAAGACAGGCTACTGGCAAATCGAAGTCGACGAGAGAGACCGAGAAAAGACTGCTTTCATAACTCCAGACGGCCTGTTCGAGTTCAAGGTCATGCCTTTTGGTCTTTGCTCGGCGCCCGCGACCTTCCAACGCGTTATGGATACCGTACTGGCCGGCTTGAAGTGGCAGACTTGTCTTGTGTACTTGGACGACGTCGTTGTGTTTTCTTCAAACTTCGACGAACACCTGCGGCGCCTTGAGGCTGTACTTCAATCAATCAAGACCTCCGGACTTACGCTGAAGTCACAAAAGTGCCGCTTCGCCTACGAAGAACTCTTGTTCTTGGGCCACGTGATAAGCAAGTCCGGAGTACGCCCTGACCCTCAGAAGACAGCCGCCATCGCTACATTCCCGCCACCCGCCGACAAGAAGGCCGTGCGTCGATTTCTAGGCCTGTGCGCCTACTACAGGCGGTTCGTCAAAAACTTTGCCCGCATCGCCGAACCACTCACTAACCTTAAGAGGGCCGACGTCGAGTTCAAATGGGAAACGCCGCAGAAGGAAGCATTTCATGACCTAAAACGACGCCTGCAAACGCCTCCGTTACTTGCACATTTTGACGATCACGCCGAAACAGAAGTGCACACCGACGCAAGCAGTGTGGGGACTCGGCGCCGTCCTTGTGCAGAGGACGGATGGACTGGAAAGGGTTATCAGTTATGCTAGCCGGTCGCTATCCAAGGCAGAGGCCAACTATTCCACAAGTGAAAAGGAGTGCCTCGCCATCATCTGGGCTACGTCAAAGTTTCGCCCTTACCTTTACGGAAGGCCCTTCAAAGTTGTGAGCGACCACCACGCCTTGTGTTGGCTAGCTAACCTGAAGGACCCTTCAGGTCGTCTCGCAAGATGGAGTCTGAGACTTCAAGAATTCGACGTTACCGTCGTTTACAAGTCCGGACGAAAACACTCTGACGCCGACTGCTTATCTCGCGCCCCCCGTCGAACCGCCGCCACAAGATGACCAGGAGGACGACTTTTTGGGAACCATAAGCGCCGACGACTTCGCCGAACGACAGCGAGCCGACCCGCAACTCAAGGGCCTTATGGAGTACCTCGAAGGCAAGACCGCCATTGTTCCGAAGGCATTCAAGCGAGGACTCACGTCGTTTGTATTACGAAACGGCATTCTCATAAAGAAGAATTTCTGGCCCCTTCGAGCCAACTACCTTCTCATAGTGCCTTCAGCATTGCGACCAGAAGTCCTCCAGGCACTACACGACGACCCGATGGCTGGACACCTCGGACTTTCCCGCACGCTCGCAAGAGTACAAGAAAAGTACTACTGGCCGCGCCTTGCCGCCGACGTCGCCCACTACGTAAGGACGTGCCGAGACTGTCAGCGACGGAAGACACCGCCAGCAAGACCAGCAGGCTTCCTTCACCCGATCGAGCCTCCTCGGCGACCGTTCCAGCAGATCGGCATGGACCTCCTGGGGCCGTTCCCAACGTCGACTTGCGGAAATAAATGGATCGTCGTAGCTACCGACTACCTCACCCGCTACGCCGAAACAAAAGCCCTGCCCAAGGGCAGTGCCGCCGAGGTAGCCAAGTTCTTCGTTGAGAACATCGTCCTTCGACACGGCGCCCCACAGGTTCTCATCACCGACAGAGGTACGGCGTTTACGGCTGACTTAACTCAGGCGATCTTGGGATACAGCCACACAAGCCACCGCCGGACCACCGCGTACCACCCACAGACCAATGGCCTGACCGAGCGTCTAAATAAGACCATCGCCGACATGCTGGCCATGTACGTCGACGTCGAACACAAGACGTGGGACGCCATCCTTCCGTACGTGACCTTCGCATACAACACGGCCGTGCAGGAGACGACACAGATGACGCCATACAAGTTGGTCTACGGAAGGAACCCGGCAACGACGCTCGACGCCATGCTGCCCAACGTCGCTGACGAAGAAAACCTCGACGTCACCGGCTACCTACAGCGCGCCGAAGAAGCCCGACAACTCGCCCGCCAGCGCATCAAGAATCAGCAGACAACCGACAGCCGCCGTTACAATCTTCGACGACGCTTTGTGGAATACCAGCCCGGCGACCGCGTTTGGGTGTGGACGCCGATACGCCGACGTGGACTCAGTGAAAAACTTCTTCGGCGATACTTCGGGCCATACAAGGTGCTTCGACGTCTCGGTGCTCTGGACTACGAGGTCGTTCCGGACGGCATTACTAACTCCCAACGGCGTCGTGCGCGACCTGAAGTCGTCCATGTCGTGCGCCTCAAGCCGTATTACGCGCGTTAGCGGACCTGAGGACTTCACTTATTGCTTTATTGTTGTACTTTCTTTCTTTGTTGTTGCGACTTATTGTTGCATGCATTTTTTTTCCCATGTTCTGTTTTAAGCATCGGGCCGATGCTTTTTCAGAGGGGGGCATTGCCACGCGCGTTTCTTATTTTGCTCTATTCGGTTCTTCGCCCTCAAAGTCTGTCAGCAATGCTCAGCGCAAACCGCGCCTGACTGTTCTAGAAGCTTCGCGATTACTGTAGATCGTTTTGTTAAGATTGCGCGCAAGACGCGAACACTCGAGCTTATTCCAGAGCTTGTGCGACAACGAGTGATAAGACTGGAATATTCTATGACGCACGTATAAATGCCGACGCGCTTCACCGCTTGCCAGTTGATCGACGGCCGACGCTCTGCTCGCCGCTATCAGTGCCAGCGTGTATTGCTGTAATCTTACTTTCTGTTTACCGGCCACAAGTTCGGCCTAATAAACAGTTTCATCTTGGACACGTCGCCTGCTGCCTTCGTCGACGTCACACCCACGTGACAATATATATATATATATATATATATATATATATATATATATATATATATATATATATATATATATATATATATATATATATATATATATATGAAGGGTGTTTTTTTAAGCAATACAGATTTTTCCTTACAAACCTATAATAGTTAGGCACTTGTCGCCTTCGCAGGCAATTTTTAGGCCGAGGCGGGAAGATTTTTGGCACTAATTATATCACTCAGAAACGGTTAATTAACAAAAAGAATTTAATTAACTTCTTTATTATCAATTTTAGGGTGGTTGTTATATGGCGAAGTTTTAGGGTGGTTGGCGAAGTTTTAGGGTGGTTATTATATGGCGAAGGGCGCACCCGGTGCGCCAGCCTTCCGGAGCACCGGGTGCGCCGGAAGGGCGCTCCACGTGCTGCGTCAAGCCGGAATTTCCCTTTGCGCAGTCAGACGCGAGACTCATCCGGCTGCGTTTTGCATGCGTTCTTACCCCCGTATTCATAAACGCTCCTTGACTTGAACTTGACTTGCCACCGCCTCAAGGCAGCGTTCTAAACGCGTTTGTGCTGCATTGAAGGCGGCGGCAAGTCAAGTTCAAGTCAAGCAGCGTTTCTGAATAGGGGGTTATTCTCGCGCTTTGCGCACCGTGCAGACGCCATCCGCGTTCCAGCGCTCTGACAGTTCACTTATACTCCCGCGTTAAGGGGGAGACGTTAAGGGGGAGTGACCAGACACCGATCAATGCGTTAAAGGCTTTCGACTTAAAATTACAAGGAATCAGAAAACCACCGCACATCACGCGCGAAGGACCATCGTTCGGCATGCTCTGCTAGGATGACACATCGTTTCTCGCCCGGCGCGCCATCATTCGAATTACGTAAAGGGAAGTTCCGGCGTGACGAAGCACACGGACCGCCCTTGCGGCGCACCCGGTGCGTCAGTTTCGGTATCTCCGGCACCACGGCGTGGAAATTCGACGATGGATCCCTCAAACTACACGCGATATTTTCGATTTTTGAAAATTGGGCTCGCCATAAACTGTGACGTAGAACAACTTCGCCATATAAACAACCGCCCTAGAATTGATAATTAGAAAGTTAATTAAATGATTTTTGTTAATTAATAAATTCTGAGTAATCTAATTAGGGGCAAAATCTTTCCGCCTCCGCCTAAAAATTGGCTGCGAAGACAAACAAGTGCCTAACTATTATACTTTTTTAAAGGTAAAATCTCTATTGCTTAAAAAAAACACACTATATATATATATATATATATATATATATATATATATATATATATATATATATATATATATATTGTAATGCAGAGAGACAAGACACAACGCCCGTACGCTGGGCCGGCTGTCCTTATTCTGCCCTCGTCTTTCTCGTCTTCGCCGATCAAGCGCGCGTGTGCGCCCGAGTGCCGGTTTCGCTTTTCGTCCTTACACTCGGCCACGCTGCGACGTTGTATGGGGAGCTGCCGAAATGTTCTCGGGTGGACGACACTGGCTGTTTAGCGTTGGTCGTTGCAGGCCCACAGGCCCTGGACCCTGAAGTGCCATCGTCAGCGAAATTGTCTCTGGCGGTCGGCATTGACTGTGGCGCGGTGGTGGGTCTTCTGTAAGCCGCGACTTGTCTTGCCGAGCTGCCGAACATTCTGGGGGCGACACTGGCTGCATCGCTGTGGTCGGGAATCTGTTAGAAGATCTGGAGGTCGAGACTGGCTCCATCGCTGTGGTTGGTGTCGGCGGCACAGGAGCTTTTTGTGGGCAGCTGCCGCACGTACATCTGGCAGCGAGATTCGGCGGTGTCGTGTATTCAGCAGCGGACGTTGCACGCCTGAAGGTTGCCGTAACAGCATCCGAGAAGGCACACCGGGTGCCTTGGCTGGGCGTTCTAGCTCTGGCTTCTTTGGGATAGAAGATGGCACGTCAAAAGTCTCTGGGATGAGGGACAGGGCAACTTTCTGAAGTTCGCACATCAACTTGTTCCGGAGAACCTTGTCGCTCGACCGGAGGTGATCGGGTGCACATCCGGTCAACGAATGCCCTCGAAGCAGCGGAAGCGGCTCCGGTGGGTCGGCGAGCACAGTGGTGTGTGCAATGGGCTCTTCCGGTTCCTTCGCGAAAGGCGGGCCGGGCACGAGAGGTGCTGGCACCTGCGCGAAGGCGGTCGTGGTCTCTGGCAACGTTGCAGAATTCAGGATCCTTGGCGGAAAAGCCTGCTCGCGGCTGGTGTTGTCTGCTCCGCGGCCTTCTGCGTTTTCTCTCTTTGTGGTGGCTGCTGCGGGTATGTGCAGCGCCGAGGGTTGTCTCCTTCATAAAATTCATCATCGAGCTCAGCGATGGCTGCCTTGGACTCTCCTCGCGCATTCACTGTCGGCGCGTCAAGCAGGAGAGGAGCTGGTGTCTGTGTGCGCCCTAGCGAAGGTGAATCTGGCGCCGGCTCCTCCAACTGCGCTGGACAAAGACCGATCTCGGCCTCACTCAGTGCTGTTGCGGCGTCGTGTACCGCAGAGGCGGTCACCAGCAACGGAGTGCAGGACATGCTTCCGGCGTCTTTTGTAGAGAAGCCAGATAAGGTCTCTGCCGTGGGGCTCCACGGCACCGATGGGCCATCAAGGGGGTGCCCCACGTGAGCTCGATCGCCAGTGGAGGGCAGACTCGTGGTCACCTGAGCTGCACCATCGAAGTTGTGGTACTCACAGCTTTGATGCGTGGTAGAAACTTGGTCGGCATCAAGGGAGTCGCAAGTATCAAAAAGTGGGCGAAAAACACTTGTGAGTCTCGCACACCATTCTTTCCAAGATCGCTGTGTGATCCCTTCGTAGGCATGCCACGCTTTGGCGGCATCTCGAAGGCGGTCGATTGCCACCAGCCATTTGTGATTTTCTGGCCAGGCATGGATTGTGCCGAGCGAGTTTATGGTGGAAATCCACTCGAAGACGTTGTCCTGAAAGCCGCGGAACTGCGGTATTTCGCAGGCAGCCGGCGATGGTAAGATGGCAGGTGAAAATCCAGTGTGTGCACGCGCCAAGCAGCCCAGTTGCTCTGGAGAGCTCCGTGAGGGAACGCCGAAGCGCGCGGCGGTTCTTGGGTGAGCTTGCCTCAAGTTCTTGTGAGGCGGCCGTAGCCAACATGGCATTGATTGCGCACAATATTGGCAAGGCGGCAGGAGACAGCTGGGAGCTCGACGCTATCAAGGCGTTCGTCGCTACGCGGAGGTGCGCGATGGCATGCTGCAGCTCCGCGGCGCTGTCGGGTGATGTCGGGTTCCCAGGTAAGCGGGACCCGTGCGGTGTCATGTCGTGAACTGGTACTGCGGCGTCGACGAAGCCAGGTTGAACCGCCGAGGAGGCCTGTACGCCGTCCAGGGACGGTGCTTGAAGCGCCGACAGGTTGCCAGGTACCGAGGAGGCATGTACGCCGTCCCTAGGTGAGAGGAGTCCGTGCGCACTATTGTCGCGAAGTAGCACGTCGCCGGACAAGTTCCCCGGAACCACAATGGAGGCCTGGACGCCGTCCGCTCGTGGTGGGATCGATACTTGCCGCGGTGGTCGACTTGCCGGTTCCATCATCGAGGAAGCGTGACGGCGGTCCTCAGGAAGACGCGTCAAGCTACAAGCTGGGGTTCTCCAAAGCCTTTCGACGACTGCGCCATTGTAATGCAGAGAGACAAGAGACAACGCCCGTACGCTGGGCCGGCTGTTCTTATTCTGCCCTCGTCTTTCTCGTCTTCGCCGATCAAGCGCGCGTGTGCGCCCGAGTGCCGGTTTCGCTTTTCGTCCTTACAATATATATATATATATATATATATATAAAAGGCAAAGAAAACTGAATTAGTAGAAAAAGAACCAATGTACCCCAGCGTGGATTCCAGGGCTGGGCAAAGATACTTTCAAATTGTATCGCGATACGATACAAGATACTCGGGCAAAAAGTATTGGAGATACAGATACAAGATGCTTCTGGATTGAATGTATCCGATACGATACTTCCCAATTGTATCTTAAGATACTTCGATACATTTGTAAATTTGCTATTATAGATCTATATAATGACGCTGTAAATACCTATGTACAGAAGAGTGTGCTTGAACATGTTTTAACAGCGACCAACTTTGTTTATTTTAATGAAATATCTGCTTGTATCCCGAAAGTTATGTTTTTCTTAATGTATATTAGTTTCACTCCGAAACACGTTATCGGCATTTGCTTACTTGACTCTTTTGTATTTGATGGGTGTCGCTGCTCTACTTGGTGACCAGCTAGCAGGTTGCCGTCTAATTGCAAGAACTTCAATAAGAAGCCTCCGCAAGATGACACAAATACCGGTGCAGAGCCTTATCTTGTCCGTAAGAGTTTAACCGTTTTCGTAGTACCGCATCACCCTACATTTATGTGAAGCATCATGAGGAGACGATAACTACCGAGTCAGCGTTGACAGTTCCGTGAGAACAGAAAACTGCAGTGAGAGTTCATATTCTACCTATCAACTTGCGTAAAGTGTCCGTTAGCAACATATTCACTAACGTGCAATATTTTACCATTTCCTCTCCGAGAGAGCTTCTGCCGCCCGGAAGCTTCCCACGTACGTGGCAAAAAGCGTCGCAGGATATCACTGCTATACACACTATTCTAACTTCTAGCCTGCTTACCTGCATTTTTGTGACACAAAAAAGACTTTAGAGGGCCCTAAAAGAGGAAAGCGAATATATCTAAGTCAAATAGCAAGGCAATTCCGCAATAAAAAATCACAATGAATAAGTGTACGTGGTGTTTCACGTAAGTAGAACCAAATATATATAAAAAAAACAAGGGTTTAACCGAGACTGAATGAAACCAATGGCATATGGTTTACCGTCATGCGGCACTCGTTCTGGTATTTTTATATTACGCTTACTTGGTTGATTAATTATGGTCAGTTATGCAACATTTTTAATATTCACTTTAGGGCAGAGTGCGTTTCGTCACAACGTAGAACGCGTTTAAAAATGACCGATGCAGTTGTTTTTTGGCGGCGTACATGCTTAATGATGAATATCTCCTGTTTTTTAAAGAAAGCACGCGAAATATCAAATAAAACCACGTGACTGCGCTCATGCTATCGTACTGCAGCGCTCTTAAATACGCTTCGAGCGAAACAACGGCGTGCGGACCGTCAGCCTGTCGTTTCTCAAGGACGATGGTGTTTCTTTGACGTGTGTGGCGGTCAGAAATGTTGAGGCGCTGTGGAGTCCATGCCTAAGCCGCGGCCGCACATTTCGCCCCGGTTCGCTTGTCGGTTGTTTAGCTCGAAGCACGTCTGAGAGCGCTGCAGCACAATAGCGTACGAGCGCAGCAACACGGTCATATTTCTCCGGCTTTCTTTAAACGCCAGAAACATTACTACGTAGCATGTACCTTTCCACAAAAAATCTGATCTGGCTTTTTAGAATGCCCTCTAAGACGTGAAGAAACGCACTTGGCCCCAAAATGAATAACAGAAATGTTACATCGTTCATCTTAGTTAAGAAATAAAGCGCAATATAAAAATACCCTAATGAGAGCCACATGGCGGTAAACCCCATCGTTGGTTTCATTCTGCTGAGGTTAAGCACTTCTTTGTAAATATTTGGTTCCAGTTACGTGATATCCTTTTTAAACACGATACAGGCGGCACCCATAAAAGCTGTGAAAATAGAGCATGATGTATCTTCAACTTAGATGTTAAGGTCAGGTAATAGAAAACTCAGTGCCCACAGAAAATAGCATCAAAGGGCTCGTGGGGTTCCTCATGAGAAAGTTGTAGTACTTGTTATTATTTTTCTTTAATCCCCTCCCTAACGTCTTTTATTTTTGTTCTTATAATTTCCGTTATTATAACGCAAATTCAATTTCGCTGTTATATTAAATCGTAAGCCCAATTTTTGTTACTGTATGCACCAGGCGCGCTCAGATTATTTTAACTTTGCCCTCAACAACGCCTGAACAGTAAACACACATGTAATGTAGATATGTAAATAGTTGCAATGACGGAGACAAATAAAAATAAGAATAAATAAGAAAAGTAATAGAGGAGGAGATTACAGAAGATTTATTACAGTTAACAAACGAGGAAAAAACTACAAAGGGGCCTAGGTAATGTCTGGGATGGAAACGGAGGACAGCAAAGAGAGCACTTGTGCTAACAGTCAAGCTATCATTAGAAAAACTTCTTGCATAATTTAGCACGAAGGACACAAATAAAGTGCCCCAAAATATCGTCTGTTACGTAAATGCTTGTTCTATTGCATATAGCTTCGACACCGGTGGTGCGACGGTTGTTAGAATCTAATTAGCATATAAGCCAATCTCATAGTGTGAAAGCCAAGCTGACATCGACATGTGTCAAATCTCTGTGCAAGCAGCGAGACGCAATGCAGCCCCATTCTCGCATTATTGAGACTCAGCAACGAAGCACCCCGCGAGACAAACGTCGATTACGACACTATAGCCGCGTCCGAATTTGAGCGAAAGACGCACGCATTGGAATACGCAGCACAGTACCGTGGCTACATAGGGGGTTCATGCCACCGACACAGCTAAAAAGAAAGAAAACATCGAGAAACAAAAGGTCGGCTGCACGTAGACGTACGCGCGCTTGTTTTCGTCGAGATGGCTGAAGCGCCATCACGTGACTCTGCTACACCAATAGAGAAGCGTGTAGACCTTATTTCCTATGCTCACTGGAGCACTCTGGCGGAAAGACAAAGGAATATCACTGTCGTTAGCTTTATTCAGGTGGCTCAGTGGCAGCATTATCACCTTAAGAAGCAGAGTTCAGCCGACGTTTGTTGTTTCGCAGGGTGGCGTTTCTATAACAGTATCTTGTATCTTAAGATACATGATACATTATTGAATGTATCGGAAATACAGATACAGATACTCGTTTTGCGGGACGTATCGCGATACTGATACAAGATACCCCATGAGTATCTAAGATAGTATCTAAGATACATGTATCTTCGATACTGCCCAGCCCTGGTGGATTCGAAACAGCGACCCCTCGCTCCGCAGCCCGCTGCGCTAGACAACACAGCCACGCTCCATGCCTGTGCCGGGGTTATAACGGAGCTAGTTATGTGCACCATTTACGCTCGCGGTACGCAGATCTCGGAGGATCTTGAGCGTGTTTTCCAACAAACAACGCTCCTACGTTTTATTTCAAATTGAAAACTGCCCTTGAGACGCGCACGAAAAAGTGGCCCCCCCTCTGTACCAACTCATGATGTAGATGGTAAAGAAAAAATTCACAGCATATCCACGGAGTGAATGATGATGAGTGGGCGAAGCTACGGAGGTTCATCGGTAAACCTTGAATCTTCCGTGAATTCTGCCCAGTACATCATCAACGACGTGAGATGGTCAGTGAACGGTTGTGCAGCGCGAGCAGTCGGTTTTTTCAATCAAGAAACTCGCTAGCAGACGCTGCCTGCGTCGGCGTCGCGAGGCGAGAGAAGGGGGGGGACCGTAGGCGAGGAGAGAGATGAGGAAGCGTAGGAGAGGAGAGGGCGAGGGAAGAGGGGGGAGAGCGGTCTCCTATCAGACTAGAGCACGCATCTGCAACGCAGCGACGATGGGAACGTATCCTTTGATGAATGGTCTTGCGTTCCACGTCTCGGTAAGGCAGAGCACGTCTTTCGCGGTGACACGCATCTTCAACGCAGCGAGCGCCTTCGCACCGTCTATTGATCAATTCACGTACTGCGGCACCGCAGCGCCATCTCGTATTTGAATTCGTCAACTATGCTGCGCTAGCCCCATCTACTGCCATCTAGTGAGCACTTCACGAACTAGAGGTGGCTACATACTATGTACGGAGGAGGGAACGACCAACACCCTAAGGAGCTTCGCCCCTAAAAGAACACCGGGCAGACTAGGCAGACTTTGCTTCAGGCGCCACCGCGTGGCAGGAGGCGCAGAGGGGTCATTCCACGTGCCGCAGTTTAAAAGAAAGAGAAATTTCAATCAGCGTCGGCTTCTGCATTGTGGACACTTGCAGCGCATTGCTCAAACACAAAGACGTAACAACTATGACAGTTGTTAGTTCACGCTTGTCCTGTGTATACATATGCGTTCTTTTCGAGCGTCCTTCTTTGTGCTGCAGTGGCGTGCTGCTTGTCGTTATTCTTGTGACATTCTAATTTCTTGCTATCGCGTTCATTGCTTCGACTTAGTGGCGAAACTGTGACTTTTTAGGTAACCTTTGTCTCAGGGCTTACGACGCGCTATTTTAGATAGATAGATAGATAGATAGATAGATAGATAGATAGATAGATAGATAGATAGATAGATAGATAGATAGATAGATAGATAGATAGATAGATAGTGGTCAATGGGATAACGAAATGAGTACCAAGACACTGGTAAAGCATCCGACGTCGGCAGCAATATGCAGGATATTGTGACGTGGTCGTGACGTCGACGAAGGCAACAGTCAGTGGGTCAAAGAAGAAACTGTTTATTTGGCCGAACTTGTGGCCGTGAAACGTAAAGTCAGATTACAGCTATGCACACTGGCACAGATAGTGGCGAACGGAGCGTGGGCCGGCGATGAACTGACGAGCAGTGAAGTGCGTCGGCATTTATACCTGTGGCATCGAATATTCCAGCCTTATCACTGGCTGTCGCGCAAGCTCTGGAATAAGCCCGAGTGTTCGCGTCTTGCGTGCAATCTTAACAAAACGATCTACAATAATCGGGAAGCTTCTCGAACAAAGAGGCGCGGTTTTCGCTGAGCATTGTTGACAGTCTTTGAGGGCGAAAACCGAATACAGCTATATTGTGAAAATTGGAAACGCGCGTGGCAATGCCCCCCTCTGAAAAAGCATCGTCCCGATGCTTGAAACAGAACACGGGGGGGGGGAAATGCATGGAACAATAAATAAATCAAGAAAGCACAATAAACAATAAGCACAAGCAGGAAAGTCCAATGAAAAAAAGTAAGAGTCCTCAGGTTCACTAACGCGCGAAAAACGGCTTGAGGCGCACGACATGGACGACTTCAGGTCGCGCACGGCGCCGTTGAGAGTTCGTAATGCCGTCGGGGACAACCTCGTAGACGAGTGTGCCGAGACGTCTAAGTACCCTGTACGGTCCGAAGTACCGTCGCAGAAGTTTTTCACTTAGTCCGCGTCGGCGTATCGGCGTCCACACCCAAACACGATCGCCGGGCTGGTATTCCACGAAGCGTCGTCGAAGATTGTAGCGGCGGCTATCGGTCGTCTGTTGATTCTTGATGCGGAGGCGGGCTAGTTGTCGGGCTTCTTCGGCGCGCTGTAGGTAGGCGGTGACGTCGATGTTTGCTTCGTCGGTGACGTTTGGCAACATGGCGTCGAGCGTCGTTGCCGGGCTCCGTCCGTAGACCAACTCGTATGGCGCCATCTGCGTCGCTTCTTGTATGGCCGTGTTGTACGCGAAGGTCACGTACGGGAGGATGGCGTCCCACGTCTTGTGTTCGACATCGACGTACATGGCCAGCATGTCGGCAATGGTCTTATTAAGACGCTCGGTGAGGCGGTTGGTCTGTGGCTGGTACGCGGTGGTCCGGCGGTGGCTTGTGTGGCTGTATCCCAAGATCGCCTGAGTTAGGTCAGCCGTAAACGCCGTACCTCTGTCGGTGATGAGAACCTCTGGGGCGCCGTGTCGAAGGACGATGTTCTCAACGAAGAACTTGGCTACCTCGGCGGCACTGCCTTTAGGCAGGGCCTTTGTTTCGGCGTAGCGGGTGAGGTAGTCGGTAGCTACGACGATCCATTTATTTCCGCAAGTCGACGTTGGGAACGGCCCCAGGAGGTCCATCCCGATCTGCTGGAACGGTCGCCGAGGAGGCTAGATCGGCTGAAGGAAGCCTGCTGGTCTTGTTGGCGGTGTTTTCCGTCGCTGACAGTCTCGGCACGTCCTTACGTAGCGGGTGACGCCGGCGGCAAGACGCGGCCAGAAGTACTTTTCCTGTACTCTGGCGAGCGTGCGGGAAAGTCCGAGGTGTCCAGCTGTCGGGTCGTCGTGTAGAGCCTCCAGGACTTCTGGTCGCAAGGCTGAGGGCACTACGAGAAGGTAGTTGGCTCGAAGTGGCGGGAAATTCTTCTTTAGGAGAATGCCGTTTCGCAAGAAAAACGACGCGAGTCCTCGCTTGAATGCCTTTGGAACAATGACGGTCTTGCCTTCGAGGTAGTCCAAAAGGCCACTGAGTTCTGGGTCGGCTCGCTGTCGTTCGGCGAAGTCGTCGGCACTTATGGTTCCCAAGAAGAAGTCATCCTCCTGGTCATCCTGCGGCGGCGGGTCGACGGGGGGCGCGAGACAAGCAGTCGGCGTCAGAGTGTTTTCGTCCGGACTTGTAAACGACGGTAACGTCGAATTCTTGAAGTCTCAGACTCCATCTGGCGAGACGACCTGAAGGGTCCTTCAGGTTAGCTAGCCAACACAAGGCGTGGTGGTCGCTCACAACTTTGAAGGGCCTGCCGTAGAGGTAGGGGCGAAACTTTGACGTTGCCCAGATGATGGCAAGGCACTCCTTTTTTGTTGTGGAATAGTTGGCTTCTGCCTTGGATAGCGACCGGCTAGCATAACTGATAACCCTTTCCACGCCGGCATTTCTCTGGACAAGAACGGCGCCGAGTCCTACGCTGCTTGCGTCGGTATGGATTTCCGTGTCGGCGTGTTCGTCGAAATGCGCAAGTATTGGAGGCGTCTGCAGGCGTCGTTTCAATTCTTGAAATGCTTCGACTTGCGCCGTTTCCCACTTGAATTCCACGTCGTTTTTCGTGAGCTGAGTTAGTGGCTCGGCGATGCGTGAAAATTCCTTGACGAAGCGTCTATAATAGGCGCACAAGCCGGAAATCGGCGTACGGCCTTCTTGTCGGTGGGCGGCGGGAAGGCAGCGATGGCAGCTGTTTTCCGTGGGTCGGGGCGAACTCCAGACTTGCTGATGACGTGACCCAAGAAAAGAAGTTCCTGGTATGCGAAGCGGCACTTTTCTGGCTTCAGGGTGAGTGCGGAGGCCTTGATTGCTTGAAGTACAGCTTCAAGGCGCCGCAGGTGTTCGTCGAAGTTCGAGGAAAACACAACGACGTCGTCCAAGTACACAAGGCAAGTCTGCCACTTCAAGCCGGCCAGTACAGTGTCCATAACACGTTAGAACGTCGCAGGTGCCGAGCAAAGACCGAAGGGCATGACCTTGAATTCGAAGAGGCCGTCTGGTGTGATAAAGGCAGTCTTCTCTCGGTCTCTCTCGTCGACTTCGATTTGCCAATACCCGGTCTTGAGGTCCATCGATGAAAAGTACATCGCGTTGTGGAGTCGATCCAGGGCGTCGTCTATGCGTGGGAGAGGATACACGTCCTTCTTCGTGATTTTGTTCAGGCGACGATAATCGACGCAGAAGCGTAGGGTTCCGTCCTTCTTCTTCACTAAGACCACGGGTGACGCCCATGGACTCTTGGACGGCTGAATGATGTCGTCGCGTAGCATTCCGTCGACCTGTTTCTTAACGGCTTCACGTTCACGTGTCGAAACTCGATACGGGCTTTGGCGGATTGGGCGGGCGCTTTCTTCTGTTATAATGCGATGTTTAGCGAGTGGAGTCTGTCGGATCCTTGACGACGACGAGAAGCAGTCCCTGAATTGCAGGAGCAGGGCTTCGAGCTGGCATTGCTTGTTCTTCGGAAGGCTCGGATTCACGTCGAAAACTGGTTGGGGACCTTGATTCGTCGAAGCAGGTTCCCTGGCGTCGCTGAGGGTGAAAGCGTTGCTGGCATCTACGAATTCATTCATGAAGGCGACCGTCGTACCAATGTTGAGGTGCCTGTATTCGTGGCTGAAATTTGTAAGCATTACTTTAGCCTTGCCGTCATGCAGCTCGGCGATGCCTCTTGCGACGCAAATCTGACGGTTAAGAAGCAGGTGCTGGTCGCCCTCGATGACGCCTTCCAAGTCTATCGGTTCTTCGCTGCCGACCGAAATGATGACGCTAGAGAAAGGCGGAACGGTGACGTGCTCATCTATCAAATTTAAAGCATGGGTCGCTGGCGTCGTGTGGGGCGGCAGCGCGTTTTCTGAGGTTAGGGTTATTGACTCAGACCTCAGGTCGATCACGGCGCCATGTTGACTTGGGAAGTCCATTCCGAGTATCACATCCCTGGAGCAGTGTTGTAGGATTAGAAAACTGGCGGGATAAGTCCGGTTATTGATGGTGACTCTTGCTGTGCAAACACCGGCCGGCGTTATTAGATGACCGCCAGCGGTCCGGATTTCAGGGCCTTGCCAAGCAGTCTTCACTTTCCTCAGCTTCGTCGCGAAAGGCCCACTGACGACGGAATAGTCGGCTCCAGTGTCGACGAGAGCGGTGACATTGTGGCCGTCGAATATTACGTCGAGGTCGCTGGTTCGTCGTCGTGCGTTGCGGTTGGGTCGCGGCGTCGGGTCACGGCTGCGTCGAAATGTTGCTCTGCTTCCATGTTGCGTCGTCACGTCTTCGTCGGCCCACGATGTTTCGTCAGCAGGGCTTCGACTGCTTCCCGTCGTGTTCTGCAGGTTTCGTCGCGTTGTCGTCGTCGGCGGCCGCGGAGGATCTTCGGCATTTCGTCGTACAGCAACCCCACCTCCATCGGTTGCTGCCCTTATTTTCCCGGATACGGGCTAGGCGACCGGCCCCGGTTTGGGCCAGTGTACTGCCCGCGGTGCGGTGACATGTAGCGGCCGGGCGACGGCGAGCGGGAAGGTCGTCGGGGTGTCCACTGTGTTCCGGTGATGTAGTCGTCGATGTCGCGAGGCCGTTCGCCTGGCTGCGGACGCGGCGCGTTGACGGCGAATCCGCGCAGCCCCATCTGTCGGTACTGGCAGCGGCGGTACGTGTGGCCGGCCTCCCCGCAGTGGTAGCAGAGCGGGCGGTTGTCAGGGGTGCGCCAAACGTCGGTCTTCCTCGGAGCGTAGTGCTGGCCGGCGGGTGGACGGTATGGCGTCGGTGGTGGTGGCGGCGCTGTCTGGCGGCGGAAATGCGGCGGTCCGACCTCTTGGCGTGGGCGTGGAGCGGGAGCGTAGCGTCGGGCTGCAGCTGCGTAGCTCATGGCTTTCAGAGGTGCCCATCGACTGCTGGATTTCGTCTAGAACGATCTCTCCTATGGTGTCCACTTGCGGCTGCGGTGAGGGTAACAGCTTGCGCAGTTCCTCCCGAACGATCGCTCGGATCGTTTCGCGCAAGTCGTCGAGAGCATAAACGGCTGGGCTGTCTTGACTCTTTGGGCGATTGTACTGACGGGTTCGCATCTCCAGCGTCTTCTCGATCGCTGTTGCTTCCGACAGGAATTCCTGGACGGTCGTCGGTGGGTTCCGCATCAGCCCAGCGAATAGTTCTTGCTTGACCCCTCGCATGAGCAAACGGACCTTCTTCTCCTCGGGCATGTTGGGGTCAGCGTGCCGGAACAGCCGCGTCATTTCTTCCACGAAGATCGCCACTTTCTCATTTGGTAGTTGCACCCGTGTCTCCAGCGAAGAAGCGGCCCTTTCCTTGCGGGCGACGCTCGTGAACGTGCCCAGGAATGCGCCGCGGAAGAGATCCCAGGTTTGAAGTGCTGACTCGCGGTTCTCAAACCAGGTTCTTGCCGCGTCTTCCAAGTAGAAGTAGACGCGACGTAGCTTCTCTTCCGTGTCCCAGTGGTTGAGGCTGGCCACTCGGTCGTACGTCTCCAGCCACGTCTCCGGGTCTTCAAAAGATGATCCACGGAAAGTCGGTGGCTCCCTTGGCTGCTGCATCACGACCGATCCGGGAGTTGGTGCAGTGGCTGCCATAGTTGTCGCAGTAGTGGTCGTGCCCTTGGACTTTCGAGTCTTATCCGGTAGGGGCCCGAACTCTGGAAGTAGCCCTTGTTGCCTGCGGCTGGTTCGCTGCTCAGCGTCGGCGTCGATGTCCTTTTCACGGAGTGGGCTCGGCTCACGGCTGGAGGGGCGCGTTCGGTACATGGACCGGGAAGCACCTCCGCCAGATGTGACGTGGTCGTGACGTCGACGAAGGCAACAGTCAGTGGGTCAAAGAAGAAACTGTTTATTTGACCGAACTTGTGGCCGTGAAACGTAAAGTCAGATTACAGCTATGCACACTGCACAGATAGCGGCGAACGGAGCGTCGGCCGGCGATCAACTGACGAGCAGTGAAGTGCGTCGGCATTTATACCTGTGGCATCGAATATTCCAGCCTTATCACTGGCTGTCGCGCAAGTTCTGGAATAAGCCCGAGTGTTCGCGTCTTGCGTGCAATCTTAACAAAACGATCTACAATAATCGGGAAGCTTCTCGAACAAAGAGGCGCGGTTTTCGCTGAGCATTGTTGACAGTCTTTGAGGGCGAAAACCGAATACAGCTATATTGTGAAAATTAGAAACGCGCGTGGCAATATATGCGGTGAATGGACAAGTGCGCAGAAAAAAAATGGAATCTGGTTGCACAGGAACAAGTCGTTCCATGTACACATTAGAATGGGCTAGCTCTCATTATGACAGAGTATTCCCGATGTTTGTTGAGAAGACCATTGCCTTTGCAGGTGTCATGGTTGTTTGGGCTGCTGAAGAAGCCACGGCACGAGCAAGTTTTGTCCCTGGAAGTGCTGCTGATGAAGAAGCTAGAATCGTTCCGAAGGCCATACAAGAATTGCTTGGTCGAAGTGTAGACTAAACGCCTCGTTATTGGCTACACGAAGAAGGCCAAGATAATGGCGTTTATTTTTGCGATTTGCTGTCAGTCTTTTCTTGATCGGGTGAATTCATTTATATGGAAAATAAAATACAAAAATATGTGACTGGTTGTAGGGGGCGTTACGCATAGTTGCTCTATTGTGACTGAAGCGGATAGGTTCTAATTTCGAAATTCGCTGTTTGCAAGCGATTATTTTTTTTCTTTAGTACATATACTATCCTCGATACAATGTTCCCGGGTTATTAAATATTTGAAGGAAACGTTCAGCACCTTGAAAGTTACTGTTACTCTAGCACTGAATCTGAACGAAATTTATTTTGCATCTTTTTTATGGCACTTGCATACATCAAAAAAAATTATACCTTTAAAAAGTTGAAATGGCTCCAGCCAAGTTTATAGAGAGCCCGACGTTTCGGGACCGATTCAGTCCCTTCCGCAGCGGGTGACGAGGTTGGTCGTGGAAGCATCTCCTCGTCTTGTTTCCCCACGGCTCCGGATTTCCCTTTCCCTCATGTTTCGGAGGCCGTGAACGTACACTGAGGGCATTGTTCCTAGGGACCGGTTCACATTTTCAGGTGCGTTCTGAATGTGTCAGGACTCCAGCAACAGCCTCCTTCCAAGATTCCTTTCTCTTTCTAGAACAGAAGCGCCGTCGAAGTCGATCTTGTGGTCGTGCTTCTCACAGTGCTCTGCAAGAGCGCTGCGTTGTACTTCCATCTTCCTGACGTAGTTCTTATGTTGGCGCATTCTTTCTGGGAAACACTTGCTCCCGCCCATGTAGCTGGCTGGACATTCCGAACACGGCACCTTGTACACTACGCCTTGGTGTTGTTTCCTAGAGGGTCGTTCCTTCAGCCGCGGTAGCAAGTGGGTGAGCGTTGGCGCAGGCTTGTGAATCACCGTGACCCCCTCTTTTCCGAGAATCCTGGAGAGCTCTTCACTGATGCCCGGCACAAATGGGATGACGATGCGCTGGGCTGGCTTCCTAGATTCCATTTCTTTAGTACATATACTATCCTCGATACAATGTTCCCGGGTTATTAAATATTTGAAGGAAACGTTCAGCACCTTGAAAGTTACTGTTACTCTAGCACTGTATCTGAACGAAATTTATTTTGCATCTTTTTTTTTTTTGGCACTTGCATACGGCCGGGGAGGGACGGGAGTCACGTAGTGATTCTTTCGCAGGTGCCTCTCCACGGTAAGGTGGTCGTCCTCTCGACACACGGCGTGACACCGGGCCGATGAATGCTTCCGTGAATCCCTTTTGTAGCTCGGCGACGATCCTCTCCTCTTCTCCCTTTCTCTCCTCTTTTTGACGTCCAGATTGTTCTTGCACGTGAAAGGGGGCGTCGAGACTACCGAAGCTTTGTGGGCAGTAGGATGACAGGACATGAAATGCAAATACCTGCCGGTGTGCGTTGGCTTTCTGTACACCGAGAAGGTCATGCGCTCGCCCTGCCGTCCGACTGCAACATCGAGAAACGGAAGCGCCCCGTCGCGCTCTCGCTCCACCGTGAACTGTATTGCCTGGTCAACGGAATTCAGATGTTGGAGGAAGCTGTCTACGGCTGACTTCTTTATGACGCAGAAGCAGTCACCCACGTACCTCAGAAACACTTTTGGCTTGTCAATAAAGGAGCGTAGTGCCGTCTCTTCTATGTGCTCCATTGTGAGGTTCGCAGCTGTCACGGAGATCGCCGCCCCCCGTCGCGGTCCCCGCTGGCTTGTCTGTAGAAGTTCCCGTCGACACTGAAGTATGTTCCCTTGAGGCAATACTCCAGTAGGCGACACAGCTCATCGATGCTTAGGCAGCTTCTTTCGCCCAAGAGTTGATCTTCATTCATAGCTGCTCGTGCGCAAGACACCGCTAGCGCTATGGGCAAACAGCACGGGAATTGTATACCGGATTCCGTTAGTTGTGGAAAGAGTTACATAGGTCAGACGGGCAGGTGTATTAACGACAGGCTGCGTGAGCATAACAACAAACTGAACAAGACACCGCCAGATGGGTTCCTATCGCTGCATTGCAAGAAATGCAAGTGTAAACCGTGCTTCCAAGATGTCGCCATCTTAGGTAGGAGTGGGTGTGAAGTGACACGCTTAATTTTAGAAGCTGAATGGATAGATAGGGCTGGTAGTACATGTGTTAGCACTTCGTCTATCACGCTCTCAAGGAAGAAATTACAATACCTATGCATGAACTGACGGGCGTGATAAATGAATTGTGTGTTTTTTTTGTGCGATATCCTTCTTATGCATGTTTAGTGGCTCAAATGAGAAGGCAAAAAAATGCTGACGAAGTATCATTTGTGCTCTTACACGTGTTAGTGCATGTGTGTGCAAAAAAGTGTATAAGAACCACGTGGTGCCCGAAAATAAACCAATTGTTGGAAGTGTAGCGCTGCGTGTGGGTCTCCGTGTTACTTCTTGTGTCCCGTTTCTTCGCGCTACCAGTGTTATTCAAGTATGCCGTACCAACAAACCCGCCTTGCAACTTTACTCGCATGCTTATGTTTATGCCCCATTTTCTAATAATTGATGGTCTCGATCGTAGACTTTTAGGCGACCAGGCGTTTCTGATTTGGCAATGTGGTCTTTCATCAAGGTGAACAGTCATTTATTATTGTTACCTGGATATTTCATTGCTGCCTGGATGGAACATGATTAGGTTGCAGCCGACGGCCTCTCTCGTCGGAGGCGACTTGCATCGCAGGCAGTCAAAGCAGGTGCGAACGCGGTGTTTCACGGAATTCGTGAGCCTCGCCGCACTCAGGCCAATGCCGAACCTTTGCTGCACTCAGGCCAATGTTCGCATATAGCCTAAGTGTAGAGAGGTCACCTGGTTGTGACATGCTTGGCGTCCTTCGGTACGAAGGGCCGCACACATGACGACACAAGTAGGTTGATCCGATCATAGGCGTGCACAGGGTGCTCTCTTAGAGGAAAAAAGGGGGGGGGGGGGGCAGTTTCACCGCAGTTCTCGTCGAGTGCTGTGATTTTGGGAAACAGCCTCTTCGGTAAAGAGAACGGCATACGATGGATGAAGCACACGCTGCCGCTCCTCGTGGTACAGTCGATGCAGCAGTGGATGTTAGCACTTACCAGCTAGTGCCGGTGCTTCGAGAGCGACGTGCGCGGCTTCTTTCCCAGCGTCGTTGGGTGGTCCCGATTCAGGATGATGTCTAGAGTGGACGAGTCTCTTCCCACGCATGATGCCGCGACGCCGGGATCCAGAATGGCTTGAAGTTCTTCCAAAGTGTCCAGGCTCTTGGCAGGACGTGCCACCGTCACCATAGACGTGAGTTCGCTCTGACAGTGGGAGCATCGTTAAGGCCGAAACAAGTAATCAAATCCTGGACTCTCGGCCATCTGGTCGCGTTCGGAAATGGTGTTGACCTGGCAAGGAGGAAGGCAAAGAGAAACAGCGCCTCCGACTGCGCTCTCTCGTGTACCTGAGAGGCGCCTACGAGCACTAGGAGACCGAAGCATGGTGCCCTGTTTAACGAAAATTGGCGGGCGAGGCTTATTGCTAAGTTTTTTATAATAACTGGCAATCATTGCTTAGCGAAACAGGGTCACTTTGAATCTATCTATCTATCTATCTATCTATCTATCTATCTATCTATCTATCTATCTATCTATCTATCTATCTATCTATCTATCTATCTATCTATCTATCTATCTATCTATCTATCTATTGTTTTGCAAAACGTATTAACTGTTGGCACAGTGTGTCACCTTCCCTTCTTGTGATGCATGTCCGCAGTTCTCAATAATAACTAAATATATAAATAAATAAATATACCAATTTAATTCTACAGCGGCTTCGGTCTAGGTGTCCTTCTTAATTTCGCATATGCTAAGGTTGGCTCAGACGGACATGCGTGCCCGGAAGCCAACGTTATGCATACAACTACAGAATTTATATTTCCGATCAGCTTACAGTGCAAGAAAAGCCGAGGTCGCAGACCAAGGATGTGACGACACATCCAACCACAACCAACTAGCCCAGATTTCCCTTCTTGTACAGAATTTATACACAAACGTTGATACGCCTCGCAACACTTGTCTTAATGATAAACGATGCGCCAAAGGCAGCTCTTCACTGACAGCTTCGCATGAAAGCAATTCCAACAATTCGTGATTTGCCGGAATTTTCACACCGCAGCCGTAGGCGAAGCAAAAATTCGTTCGTCCTACGTACGCAAGAATTCTTAGCGTGTAAGTGCCAAAGAAATTTGGCAAGCCCGACAGCTCCCCTCTGGTCCACTAAAAATGAAGGATAGAACACACGGCTGGCAAACATCAATTAGTATTTATGGACAGACATAATCAATAATTGTGAGATTTTAATTAATCATGCGATCCGCCATGTGATAAACACCGGGAAAGCACGTTTCAGCTTTGCTGGTTGGCTATCTGCACGGAGAGCTTGGGCGGTGATTTTTCATTCCCAATTTCGCCACCAACACATAAAAGACCGTCAAGGTGTGCCCCACGGCGGCATCATCTCGTGCCGTTCTCGGTTCAGCCAATAGCGTGAGGTTTACTTTTGGCGTCCTACTTCTGAGCTCTGCATCGCAGTCCAAGCAACTTTCGCAGCAGGAGCCAAGATTCCTGCAACAACAATGTAATTTCCAAGCATTTCACAAAACGCTTCACTGCGAATGGCTAATGAAACTTGGTAATCCCTCGAAACACTCCCACATTCACGCACGCTTACACTCAAGAAACACACACCACACACAGCGCTTGTGTGTGGTGTGTGTTTCTTGATTGTAAGCGTGTGTGAATGTGTGAGTATTTCGAGGGATTACCAAGTGGCGCTAAACTACTTACAATACGACGATTTACCAAGTAGCCAAACAACAAGTTTTAATAGGCTAGTGCAATTCCACGTAAGGATACGCCCATAATTATGTTTTGACGTGCGCACTGGAATAGGAACATGCCCTTTTAATGCTGTGAGAAAAGTCAGTTTATACGCGCACTAGATCATTATATTTCTTTTTCGAACGGCGCATAAACCTTGGCACGCTCGCATGCTGGAGTGCTTGAAGCGAAGGGAAGCTTGAAAGGTCTGTCTTTATTAGGGCAAAAGCCTTTAATGTCTCATACTCACATCCGTCCGTCCCTCCGTCCGTGTCCTGGCATGGTCCCAGGTGGCCGCCGGCGCGCGCCAACGGACGCCGGTCGCGTCAGACTCTACAGCGCTCGCGCTTTGATTGCGCAGCGTGGCTGTGCCCAGCGTGTCCAATCATGCAAGAAGGGAGACGCGCGTAGCGCATTCCATTCTGACCGACCCCGTCTCAATGGGCACAGGCGCTCGCCGAACACACTTTGGAATTTACAACGGGTCCTTCAATTTTTTTGTCTTACAAATCAGACTGCATGAACATTGCGATGACGTTTAAATTATGGGGTTTCGTTAACATTAACAAATCGGGTTGAAGGTGTATTTGAACATGACGTCCTGGTCACCATTCCCGGTTTTCATCAAATTTACTGTGGACCTAGGCATTGGAGCCAGAACAATGGTTTAGAACTTTGTTTTGTGAAAAAAAATTTGTTCACCTGGAAAAAAAATATATAAATTTTGGCGGCGAAAAATGCTTTTCGGCCTATTTCGCGATTTCTGAACTTTGAGCGCATGTAACTAGAAGACGGTGCGCTTCTCAATCATAGTATTTATTTCCCTTAAAGACAATCTTGTGAGTTAATTATGTTTCTTACTTGACACATTTAGAGAATCACAAACATGGCAAGCCGCACAAAATATTTGTATTTCAGGAATTTATGGCTGCAAACAATTTAAATCGAGCATAATGAAACTCGGTGCATATTAACATTGATGCTATCGCTTTCCTGTTAAGTAACTCTCGGGGTTTTTTAACCCTTTGTTTTACGCATAATTGTCATGAAACGAAAGTGGTTTACCAAAAACACCAAAGTTTGAAAATATTTTTCTCAAAAAGGTCACTTTTAATCTTTTTTTTTTTTAATCCTCCTGGTTGAAGTCAAGGATCTCATCTACAATTCTGTGTAAATAAACGCTGCATTATTTTGGTTTTTAACAAGTTTTAACAAGTGACCAAGTCAGCCTTGCGGCCGCGCCGTTCGTTATGGGCTGAAAATCTGGTATAAGTTGTTCAAAGTAATTCTACGCAATATAATCACAAAAAAGCAACTCCACAACAACAAATGCGCTGCCAGTTTACATGGTAGAGCAAGCTATGCCTTGCAATCAGCCGATTGACAAATGCGTGGCAGCGGCCGCTCGATGCTGCGGGCACTCACATTACATAAGTGCCGCTTCGACGGCGGACGAGCTCCGCTTGCGCGTGAAAACTGCGCTCAGAGAACGAGCGAGAAAAAGAATGCATAACTGTGAAACGTAAAAGCTGTTAAGTGCAAGTGCCATGTTATACAATGAAAGCGCTGCCAGGAATCTCTATGACAGGCAAGCTTGAAACTTACAGGGGTAACTGGAATCGTGGCGATTTTTGGTTTGCTGGAGTTCGAAGAAAATAGGCTTCCTTTAGGAAGTACCACTTTGAAGAGCATACCAAGGCACATGTATATTGTAATTCCACATTTGCGACTCACAGTACATTTTTGAATTTTATCACACGTTTCTATTATCAGAGTGGTGCTATGAACATCGCAAAGCACCATCTATACAAAAGTAGCATAGAACACATCGATGATCAAAAGAATTCGCATGGACGTATTACATCAATAATAAACAAGCACATAATGGACACTGGTGTTCGATATGCACTTCATCAAAGCGTTGTGAATTTAGCAGAGAAACGGCACGGTGTGCACTCTCGAGTAATAGGTTAACAAACGCATGTGCTCATGCATAGAATATCACACTGCGCTGTAGCAACGCGGGAGCCAGAGGTTCGTAGCTTGAGCCACGAACGCACTCAGGCGTTCCACATCCCTCTGGCCACTGTCTCGCTCCACCAAGACACGACATTTTCCCATCGACATCGTTGCCTTTCTGCACGCCAATTGCAGCAGTTTCATTAGTCGGCGCTATTGCACTCGAAGCAGTCGGCGGCGGAGAAACACCGTTTGTGGATGTGAAAGCTGCATTACTCTGACAAAGAGCCGTCGCAAACTAACACGAAGTGAAATGCAAAGAACGTAATCGCTTCTGGGCCGACTCCACGACGCTAGCGCCCCCAATGTTTTTCGCTGGCATCGAGACGCTTTAACTATGGCTTTCGAGATAGCTCGCAGGCGCTATCTCCGAGGCCATGCTTCAACTCCGTCGTCGCCGAATCGTTCTTATCGGCCTTTGTGTCATGCCCAAATACTTCACTTCCCCGCTCACATATGGCAGCACCACCCCGCCCCGCTTAGTCACGCCAACAAAGAGCACCGTGCGAGTAAGAATGTGTGAGAGATATAAGGCGCGTTTGTAGAGTGGCGTGCATCTGCCTCGGTAGCTTTGTCGGTTGTGCGCCGGGCGCTTACCGACGCGGCCAAGAAGTCGTAGATTCGTTTCCCGGCGGGGGGAACCGTTTCTTACAGTTTTTCTTTGCTCAGCCGTTAGAGTCCATTTTATTAACGTTATATCCGTGACGGAAATATGTCACTAAATTCCTGGGGAGTCCAGCCATAAAACACTTTCGCGTTAAGAAACGGCGACATGACATCTTCACGCCTGCTTGTCGTGAAACATGGTGCTCGCCTGAAGCGATGAAGCGGGTGGTGAGGTCGAGCCGGCAGCCGCGTAAAATAAGCTTATTTGAATGTAATTGTTATTACCACTAAAGTTAATCAGCATTCGCGCAGATATCCATTAAGACAAAGCAAGCTGGCGCCACCCCCCTGCACTCATTAGTGGCTGCGATCGCAAACGGAACCCGACGGAGTGTGCTGTGTTTACGCGATGGTCAGGGGCCGCCGATATTGTGTGTTTCGTGCCGTCGTTCGCTTTGCTTTGGGAACTAGAATGTCGCCACGTGCAAGTATAACCTGTTTGTGACACATGCTCATCGTACGCAAACGTCAAAAGTGTTCGATCGCGGCAAACGCCGCATGCGATTTGTATGTGGTCCGTGTTCGGGGTTCATTCCAGCGAACTGAGTACGCGTATGCTGCTGGTTTGGATAAACGTCCCGTCCTGTGTGCTGTAGGGAGTGATGATACACACAGTAGCGAGAAGTTTGCTCGCCTATTTATCACCGTCATTCGACATTTCTGTATTCGTGTGCGCTGTTTTGCCGATCGCGATGCGCTGTGGTGACCGCATCGCGTCCGAAGCCCTCGATCGTGTCCCCAGATCGTGTTTGCTCACAAAATATAAGTTAGGATATCATCCTGCGATTTGCTGGAGCAGTGCTACAGGCGAAAGTGTACTTTACGGCGTGTGTGAGTGTGCCATTCATGTGCGCTGCCATTGGAGTTTTCTTGTGTCAGCCATCTCGATACAGATGTTTCATCAAAGTTCAAGTTGCTGTTGCGTTCGCGTATGGATTTTTCCAAGTTCTTTCTGCTCTTTTCAACATTGTGAATTCGTACATGGCTGTATGAGATATACCCGATAATGCTAGAGTCAATAATGACGATATGAACTAGCCTTGATTTCTATCATGTGTAAATAATGCAAACAAAAAATTTCAGAAAAGAAAAGCCGTGATGCGAGCGAATCGCACGAGCAAGAAGCTATGTTGCCTGGTTCTTGATCCCAACCACACAGATTGCTCATCGATGGTCATGTGGAGGAGAAATGCTTCAATGCTTAACAAATTTTTATTTTATAATCGAAAGTAATATGCATGTAAGAGAAAGGTAATAGAAATACTCAAACCAATACAAAGTGTTCAATATAACATTTGCTAGTACTCAATGGGACCCATGGGTTCTCAAGCAAGGTTCCGCGGAACCCGGGGGGTTCCGTGAAGGGCATTTCAAGGGTTCGCAAGTGTGAGGAAGAATGCGACCCGCTCGCATTTTACCGCCATTAGCACCCAAGATATTCACTTAGACAAGAAAATTTTCATTGCATTTTGTATTTAACAGATCGCACTTCCTTCCCCCCGCCCACTCGGATCCACATAATATCTGCATGCTAAAGAAAAAGATAGGGGTTCGCCGTGGCACTCTCGAAAAGCCATTGGGGTTCCCCAAAGCCAGAAAGTTTGAGAACCCCTGCTCGAACCAATATAAAATGTGTTCAACATAAAATGTGCTGACGTATAACTGGCACAATAACTTGCACGAAGTTTTGCTGACAGTTTGCCCTCATAAGCTAGCTGCGGTCATATTACAAAAGCTGACAGAGTCGCCAAAATGAAAGCTTTCCATTACCTTGGATATGTGCCTTTCTGCGTTCTATCATTTGTGGCATACTTTTTTGCCATACTCATTTAATGTCACACGAACAGAATTGACACGTATTACCCAAATAGTCTGCCTAGGCAATCCTTCAGGTATTCTTCAATCACTAATTTCCCCTACAGCTGGTGCTGGATAATGTGTATTAAAGCGACTCGTACCAGGAAAGTATTCCCATGACCTATTTTGCAAGTGATGTTACACGTAGCTGTCACTGACTGAAAAAAAAAGCAGTGACAGAGTGATGTGTTCGTGTCTCCCTGGCGTGAAACATAGCACCCGAAAAGAGACCAAGCCCAAGCCGAGACCAAGTCGCCAGCTCCATCAAAGGAGTTCATTTGGATGTTATCGTGATTAGTACCAAGGTTAAGCAGCATCCATGGATATATTCATTTAAAGACAGCAAGGCGCGCCTAGCTTCTTGATCTAATTAGCGTGTGAGATCGCCAATGGAAAGAGGCGGAGTGTGATGTGTAGGTGAGTGTTAGGTGTTGCCGATTGCGAGTGTTTCATGCCGTTGTTCGCGTTGCAAGTAATCTCATGCAGATGGACTTTGCATATGACGCATGCTCATTGTACTCGGACATCAAAAGTGTTCGATCGCTGCATCCAGCATATATGTTATTTGTGTGCGTTCTGTGGTTGCGGTACGCAGTCAAATGCGTACCTGTATGTTAGTGATTTGTGTGACCGGCAAGGTTCAGAGTGATGATACACTCAGTAGCAATAAGTTTCATTGCATCATCATCGCCGTCATACATGTTCTATTGGGTCACAGCTGTTTTGCCGTTTGTTGTGCTGCGTGGTGACCGCACATTATTCAAGCGATCGATGGTGTCCTTTGACATGTAGCTGCAGTGTGTTGCAGCGGTTCGTGGTGCTGATTGTTTGGTGTGTTGTGCATCGTGGAATGTGTTTGTGCTACGAAGTGAACCACGAAAGCAACCAGTCACGTGCTCTTGTGTGTCAAACTATCAAAGCTAGATTTATGTGTTTCGCAAACGTACTACTTGTGCACTTTTTTAGGTACACCTTTTGGTAAGGTACATGTACAAGGTGGCTTAATGTGTGTGTGCTGATAGATCTGGATACGACCCCTAGAAGTGTTTTGAATGGGAATTCTGGGTGGCCTGTATTTTTGTTACGTGGACGCTGGTATGAACCGCTTGATATCCATGGTAAAGTAAAGTATATGATTTTGTGTTAAGACACGAACGGTTTGCCGCGAAATAATGAGAACTGTTTGGTTCTTGAGGGTGATTTAATGTACAGGTGGTTAGTGCAGGCATTTGGGAGAGTAGATGATGGATGAGCACATATTTTGTGAGGAGTGTGTAGTTAATTTTAATGTTCTACTATCTTCGTGTGCTGGTAGAATGTTTATGTGTGCGAACATCCAAATCATTATTTCTAATTGCCTGGCTATTTAATGCCCACCTACTTGTTTTGAGAACAGAATAAGGTATCTAGAAGAACGTGTTGCTGGGCTAGTTTCTACGTAACATTGAGGGGAAAATTTGGGCGCCTAAGCAGCAGCAGCAAAAAGACGAAGCACAGGAAAATACGCTCTTTTCTGTGCTTCGTCTTTGTTCTGGTGGTGCTTAAGAGTCTAACTTTTTTCTTCAAAGAATAAGGTATGGTTAGATAATCACAGACGTAGGGGAGCACCAACTAGATTGCCGTTTCAGGAAAGCTTGATATTGTCATGATGTTGTGACTGCGAACACTGCAGCAGCCAAACCGGTAAAGTATAAATGAACACTTAATTGGGCAAACGTCAGCCCTGCAAATCAACATATCTTCTGAGACTTTACGTGCAAAAATCCACAATATTATTATAACACTCTTAGAGTGTACCCTGGCATAATTTACTAAGGTTCTTCATCATTCACCTAATATAAGTACTATCGTGAGCACTATGGCAAGGAAGTCCGCCTCGGTGGATCAGTGGCTAGGGTGCTCGGCTGCTGAACCGAAGGTCGCGGGTTCGATCCCGGCCGCGCCGGTCGCATTTCGATGGAGGCAAAATGGTAGAGGCCCGTGTACTGTGCGTTGTCAGTGCACGTTAAAGAACACCAGATGGCCAAAATTTCCGGAGTTCTCCACTACGGCGTCCCTCATAATCATATCGTGGTTTTGGGACGTAAAACCCCACATATTATTATTATTATTATTACTATTATTATTATTACTATGACAAGGGACACACGAGCACGTGGCTGAAACCTGATGTTGCGCAATTCACGGATGACTGAAACAATGCAGAAAGAGCGCCACAGTTCCACTAAAACGCTGACACTCCTATCTCGTCAGTGCTGATACAAAAAACTTGGAGAGCGCTGGAGCTTCGCCTTCAGGAGTAGAATGTAACAGCGCAATCGGACCCCGTTCACATCGTCTTTTCAGTCGCTATCCTAGCTTCGATTTTCGGTGGACGCCTAAACCGCGCCGCAAGGAAAGGAATATATGTGTGCTGTAAATTGACTCTTTAAACTGTCCTTGAATGCATATTGCACATACAGTTGTAAACTGGCCATTAGGCCATAATTCTTCCTTTTACAAGTTGTCGAGGTCCCCCCTACGCGGTTTATAAGATAACACGCACACCTACGCATCTACACGCGTTGTTGATGCTGTTGTTGATAAATATAATTAATTATGCCTGTGTACCTTGTAGTTCGTGGGCCTTTAAACCAACCACTTGTTGCGCAGTTCACGTTTTGATGACCGTTGCCATTCTACGCGTCTGCCACGCAATATTACATATGCTAATGGCACTCCTCGCACCACATAACAATCATATCGGGTTTTTTGGAAAGCACTTTTGAGGATGTACATGGCTCTGTGGCAGAAAATCTGCTTGCTATGCAAAAGTCCTGGTTTTAATTCCCACTCCAAATGAAGATTTTTTTGTATTTCTTTATTTGCATCTAGCTCAAACTTTTGCTCCCGGACAATGCCGATATTTTTGCTCACAGCCAACGACACCAGCACCGGAAATTCTGCCAAACGAGCTCTGACGACATCGCTTTTAAAACGACAGTTTATTGTGTGTCACCGGCTGCTTGCGATTATAAGGAGTAAATATAAAGGAGAGTATGGCGACAGCCATTTTTTTTTGTTTATTCACTCATTTGAACATGTGTGTGTTCGTAGCAACATAACAGGCGGTAAAATTTCAAGCAGTTATCTTTATGATACTTTCCACCTGTTTTAAATGCAGACGCCTGGTGGTAGTGAGAGCAATCCCCGGAAATATGTTGCCCTTTCGACCTTATTTAAACAGCGCCATCTGAGTATCGATCGAATTGTGGTTTGGGGCTATTCATCACCCGCTCGCGTTTTCTGTCTCATACTGATCATAATAGTACGCTGGTGCTCTTGCACGCTGCCCCCCATCGTCATGCAGCCGCCATAACCAGGAATGAAACCAGTTTTCTCAAGCTTAGCAGCCTGACTTTGTGCCTCTTAAGCTAGTAAGGTACTCACATTGCAGTGATGATGAGTGCAGTTGTCAAGAGTATGATGTATCAATCAAACATGATAGGATTTTTTGCATGAGTGACTGTACATTCCAGAGCAATCGCTTGTGCTTCCGTACAAGTCAGAATGCGTTATGCCATTTGCATCGCGCATGTATTCTGTTTAAAATGATGAAAACCATTCAATAATATTCTGATACCTGAAGGTGTGGCTTGTGACGAGTGAAAATGTGCCACAGTTTCAGTTAGTGAACCCCGGTCACATCAAAAATGAAAAACAAATACACGTGTTAGTACCCCCCCTCTGGAAAAGCATGTGTCCCATTGCTGCAAACACAACACAAAAGTGACAACGCATGCAATCAAGTAAATGAAGAGGGCAAGTTAGAAATGGCGTCCCATAGTCTATCAGCTTTGTTGCTTTGTCTTCTTCAGGCAACTGGTCAGTCGTTGATTCAGTGTTCACTGTTGCCGACGTGCACAGTGACTCTGATGTCGCTGCGACGTCGGCAACGAAGGCCAAGCTGCGTCAGACGTGTCCATGCCTTCCTTAGTGTTGTCGTTTACGCCGGCCGTCACGCATCCGTGGGACTGTGGCTTCGGTAATGTAGGCCAAGTGGGATTCGTACCGACCGTGAAGGGTCCGGTAGCCACTGAAGCAGGGCGATCAAGGGGCGCTGTAGATGCAGAGGCATTGGCTTTATTAAAAGAACCTCGGTGCCGATGTCGCCGCTTTCTGATGGTTTCGGCAGCTTCGCGATGTGATGTATGGTCCCTTGCCATTTGTTTCAAAACAGCAATTTCCCTCTTCATTTTTGGGCACTCTCCTGAGGAAGCTTCGTGAGGTCCATTACAGTTTGTACACTTCAGGACATTGGCTATACAATCGTCGGCGCAATGGGCTTCAGCGCAGCGCGAACACACTCGCCTATTTTCGCATGCGGTTCTCACGTGGCCTAGTTTCATGCAGTTGTGACACTGCAGTGGTTTCGGCATAAAAGGTCTTACATAATGTCGGAAGTGGCCCACCTTTACATAGGACGGTAGAGAGTTGCCTTTGAAATCTTTATTTTCACGCAGCGTGATGTACCCAAACGAGCAACCTTGACGATGATGGTAGCTTCGCTGGCTAGTTTGACCAGGCCACACAAGTCGGAGCAGGGAATCGCAGCGTCAACATCGTAGATGACGCCGGAGACGACGGTGGAGCCCACTGGGATGTAGGAGCGGACGTTGATTCCATCCAGCGATGTGACGTTTCGTAGTGTGTTCAGTGCGGTTGCATGCGAAACATCAATCGTCATGACGGTCTTACGCGGGTTCACTCGGATGTCGATGATTTTGTCTGGCACCAGTCCCTCGAGAAGCGCCGAAACAGATTGCCTGTTGAGGCGCTTCATGTTGCCGTTGGGGTCAACAGGAACGAAAATGATGGTGCTTACCTCGGGCCTTCGCGTCGCTCCTTCGTTCGGTATATTCGCGGATGAAGAGACCCTGGAGTTACGTCTCTTCGCCTTTCGGCTCGTTACAAGTTCAAAGTCGTCGTCAGATGGCCCCTCGCCTGTCAGTGAGTAGACATCAGTGTCCTCGCTGTCGCGGTGAGGGCCCGCCCGCTTCCTGGACGTGGCCGTCGTGGATGCCGCAGGACCTGGCAGATATCCGAACTGGTCCTTGTTCATCGCCGATCAACGCAGTGGTAGGCTTCGCGAAGTTCACATATTATTGCGCAAAAACGGCAAGAGATACTGGAACAGCGTACTGCTAGGCAGACACTTCGTCGTCGTCCTGTACCATAATATGGTGGCCGTTGGCTTATCTTTTCATCAGCTCGTTCAGAAATGAAGATTTCAGTCTCACTGTGCTCGCGACAACATAAACGAAGATAGACAGTTCGTTTGGTATGTGTTGCCCAGGATCAGAACGTCCATTTGGCACGTTTTTTGTCGCAACACATATCAGCGTTACGGCAGAGGTGAGCGGCATTCGCACTGATTCGCTACGTGGTTAGCCATATCTACGTCGAAAACATCGTACAAAACTTCAGTTGGAACGTTGGAGAATAAACCTAGTCTTGAGGTATCGCTCTCGTGTCCGTCATCCTCTGTCGGGATGCCGAGGCCTCACGTTGTGCCCGGTCGCACGTCGTCACAGAGAAGTCCGTCAGATTTCGCCAAGTAAAATCGTGGTGGTAGAGACGCCACCACCTTCAAAAACTTGCAGTTGTTCCGTATACGAATGCAACCGATGAGCGAAGCTCCTTAGAAATGGGACACACGCAGCGTTCGGCAAGGGCGGCGTTTCATTGTCCAGGCAATGGACCAACCACCGGGCGGACGACAGGGCGAAGCGATGGTTTCGCGCGTTCGCCGGTATGAGGGGAGAGGGCAAAGTGAAAGAGCGAGAGAGAGGGAGACTAATCTGGCTCCGTTTCGCATGCGATCGTATTCTCGCGCTTTGCACATCGTGCCGGGGCCATCCGCGTTCCAGCGCTCATAAAGCTCCTTTATCCTCCCGGGTAAGAGACGCGACAGCTGGCACCGTGCCAGGAAGCTTCAACGGCGACGGCGGGGTGAAGGCCTAAGGAGCTTCGCTCCTAATAAAAAAGAGAGAGTAACGCTGCAGCAATTCCTAGGGGCACCCAGGCGCCTGGGCTTCCAGATAGGTACAGCGACGCTGATTTCTTGAGTCAACTATGACCAAGCTCTCAGGAGACCTCTAAAGCTACAAACAGAGCTGCATAAGGACGTGCTAGCTGCCGAGTCCAACCAATTCATGCTTCGCGTGAAATTCATAATTGTATCGCATATCAAGGTTAGGGTTCATCACAATACAAAGACATCGAGTAGCCAAATTACAAAACTACTGGATCGGACATCCGTAAGCATTTAGCGAAACTGATAATTTTGAGTCATCAGTAAAAAAAATGCGTGGATATCGACGTCAGTCTACCAAATAAACAAACGAGATGTTCTGTTGTGTAGCTACTCCGGTTTCTTGAGCACGTCTAGCATACTCGGATCGACTCACTTCTACGCACATCACGATCAGCAGTCACAAAACCACGACGTCAAGAGTAAACGTCTATGAAATAAAGGCGCCATTCGATGAAGACGTTAGGTGTATGTGAACCAAATAAACAGCGCCTTCTAACTCCCTCAATTATTTTCTTCATCCGCTCTTGGCGACAGGAGTGTTAAGCATATAGCAAAGTAAACTTCTTGTATTATTAATGAAATGAAGTTTAAAGAGTTTCTACGGTGTGATTTATTACTCGAAAAAAACAGAAACATTGATTTCTTAAACGGGGAAAGAAACTGATTAGTGGTCTCGTGCTTCACCACTTGTGATTTCCGCACTTTCCTCTTTTGCAAGTCTGAAACGAAGAAAATGTCAGAGCAGTAATTTGACTGTTGAACGTACATCTAAAATGCATTTATTACAACAGATGTTTGTCACCATTATGCACCATAGATTTCTTAGCTATGGCCGCATGTTTTTACTAGCCTCTTTTCTACATTTCTGCTTTAAATGTACGTCTTCCCAAATACTCAAGAGGTCTTTTTGACACTGTTTATTGCAAGACGTTGTCTGACTGAATTAATTGTTTCACTGAATTGTTTCACACATTATTTTACTGAGCTCACTAATGAGAGCAACACATTCAGGAAAGAAAATATTAATTATGTTGTCACAATGTATTAACAGTCGAATACAGGGACCCAGAAACTCATTGTTGCTATTGTAGAATAAACTTTTAAATTTCGTGCTATATTCGCGGGTACGTGACATACAACACTGGTAACCCCAACAAGATTCTGCGTTTCACCTATAGGTCAAACGTGTGATCCGCACAATAAACCAGCACTTTATCTCTATCTGCTCTGTGTCAGAAGGTGCAAAAGCCAGTAGATCGAGGCAGCAGCGAAGTATGAAAACAGCTGCTATTCCCCAAACCTTGCAGCGCAATAGCACCCACTGTCAGATTGTGCTTCAAAATGGTCAATAACAACGCCGTGTAAATGTGTGAAGAAACTATTCGATTTAGCACGGCGGTATCTTTTGTTCACTTTCTCAGAAGTATCGGTCAGTACACCAAACTTCTTCAAGGGTTACGCTAAACTTTCTTGCCGAAATCTGCATATTTACGGAAGAGAAGTATTTACATAGTATAAATAAGGGAAGGGGGAATGCACAAGAAAGAAACCACGCAGAATTTCCTTTGGAAGGTGTATACGTGATGCGCAAGTGTGGAGTTTGATTGCAGGTTTCAGCCTTCCTCATGACGCTTTTTGCGGGGAGCATTGGCTTGAGATATTTAAAAGTGGCTCCAGCGTTCATCACCGTCAAGAATCAGTGACTTCAATAGTGGCACAGAAGGCGAATCCCACGACAACCGACACGCAAGTTTGGTAATGAATTTCCGCAAAGTCTCAAGTTTTCGGCTCTGCATAATCCCGCATGCCTCTTTTATACCTTGTCCTACATAATATCCTTATTTCGCTACCACTAAATCCTACACAAGTAACACAACGCGGTGAAAATGCTCGTTTGGGAGGCGGCGCCACTGGCCGCGTTGGCTGCGAGTGACGATGTTTAACACTCCCAGGGATTATGCGTACAGAAATACCCAACGAAGCAATAGTAATAATTGCTGGAGTTTAACGTCCCAAAACCACGATATGATTATGAGGGACGCCGTAGTGGAGGGCTCCGGAAATTTCGACCACCTAGTGTTCTTAAATGTGTACCTTAATCTAAGTACGCGGGCCTCAAGCATTCTGCCCTCCACCGCAAATGCGACCGCCGGGGCCGGTATTCGATCTCGAGACCTTCGGGTCAGCAGTCGAGCTCCATAACCACCATACCAGCGTGCCGGGTTACCCTAGGAAGTGGACGGGGGAAGCGCATTCCATCTGAGCTCAATTGGTAGGTCATCGGAGGCGTAATTATGGGGCTGTGGCTTCGAATACTACAGTTCAGGGCTGGGCAAAGATACTTTGAAATTGTATCGCGATACGATACAAGATACTCAGGCAAAATGTATTGGAGATACAGATACAAGATACTACCGCAAAAACTGTATCCGATACGATACTTGCCAAATGTATGTTAAGATACTGCGATACATTCTGAACTTTGTTGTTAGAGAACCCGATAATATAGTAGCGAACGCCTGTGCAGAAAAAAAAAATCTGCTTGAAAATTTCTTAAATGTGGCCAATTTCATTTTAATGAAATGTTTGTTCGTATCTCAAAAGTATTGTCCTTCTCGGTCAAAGTAAGTTAGTTTACTTCCGCAGAACTTATTAGGGTTGGTTTAGGTACTTAACAGGACATCTCTGCAGACACTTCCCTGACAGCGGTTCTTGCTTGTCATTTCTGTAATTGATGGGAGTCGCAGGTGAGCTTGCCGACCAGCTAGCAGGTTGCCATCTAAGCACACGAGCTTCAATAAGAAGCCTTCGCACGATGGTGCTAATACCGGTGTGCAGTTTTACCTTTTCCATAAAGGGCCGCTTATGCAATAACGAATCACCGTTGTACAGAAGCAACAACGCTTGTAGCGAAATATTGTGACGCATTGTGTATATAAGCCTACGTATAGAGCACATAAAGCTACTATATTACTTTTCACATTCTTCTTATCTGCTGGCGTAAACCGTTCGTTATCTATATACTATCTAACGTGAAATCAATTTTTCTTCAGCGAGAGAACATGTGCACCCCAGAAACGCCTCAGACCTATTGTATTGTCACGTGATGGTGACAATTTGACGAAAGCGGCAGCCACTCCGGTAGAAATGAAACTCATTATTGCGTCAACTTGTGCACAAAAAACTAAGTAACTCAAAGTACGAGCGAAGCGCGCTGTGCTCTGATAGCGGCAATAAATGTCGTTGGCCTTCGGTAATCTGATCATCGGCAGAAACTGTCTTGTTTTATACATCAGTGATCGCACCTTGGCAGAGATATCGCTGGTGCTCGCGTAAGCTCACGAATTAACAAGAGTACGCGCGTACTGCGCGTAATCTGAATAATAATTGTTGAGTTTTACTTCCTAAAACCACGATATGATTATGAGGGACGCAGAAGTGGGGGGGCTTCGGAAATTTTAACCATATGGTGTTCTTTAACGTGCAATCGAATCTAAGTACATGCGCCTCTAGCATTTCGCCTCCAACGACATGCGGCCGCCGCAGCAGGATTTGCGCGTGATCTTAGCAGAACACTCTGAGACAATCTCGAAGTTTATGAAACATTGCGGGGCGGCTTGCGCCGAGCGGTCATAATTTTTTTTTTTTTGTGGTTTAGACCCGGTCACACTAAAATTAAAAAAAAAGAGCGCGTGGGAGTATAGTTGCAGAAATTGTCGCAGGACAACGCCGCTATTCACGCTATTTCCACCTATAGCGACGATTACCTGGCAATTTGTAATAGTACACAAAAAAATAAAAATAGGGAGCCCTAAAAAAGGAAAACAATTATAACTAAGATAGAAAAAAGCCGTTCCGTTTCAAGCATTCGTAGTGAATAGTTCAGATACACGATACACGTGGCACTCCTAATAACTATGACGACTAAGCATGAAGTATCGTGAACTTACCTGTAAAGGTAAGACAAAAAAAAATCAGTGCCTATGGAAAAGTCCCTGAAATGGCTCGTTGGGATGTTCATAAGAAAAAGGGACCATTTGATATAACAATGTTTCTCGAATACACATTTTAAGATCTTTAAGATGACCCCTAATTATTCCCATTATTATAATACAAACTCAATTTGGTCATTTTAACAAGCAGTAAGAAAAATGTTTGGTGCTGTATACTCAATGCACGCCCACATAATGACATACTTGTTTCCCAAGTCGCCTAGGCAGACGAGTAAACCCAAGGGAATATAAATGTATAAACAGTAGCAGAAATAAAACAGACAGTTAAACGTTAGGATAAAACAGAGGGCTTATTTTGGCTGTACTTTAGAAAAGGCATATTGCATTCACCAGACCGGAAAAAAAGGACAGTTCAGAGTCCTAGGTGATGTATGGGATGCAAGAGAAGGACAACTCAGAAAGCGCTTGAGCTAACAATCATATTATACTTCCAAGATCTCTGTGAACAGAAATAGAAGGAAGAAAGCGACATGGTACGCCAAGATGTCGTCTGATAGACAAACGCTTGTTCTGGAGAGCGGCATCATAATTTGTATGGTCATCGCAGCGCGCATGTGGAACGCGGCGCTTGCAAGTGGCTATGGGTAAGTGTCATGGCTCTGACAACTCAAAAGGGAAAAAAAACTCGACAAAAGAAAAGGTACGTGGGCAAGCACGCGAATGAAGTTTCTGTCGAGACTGCGCGAGCTCTGTCATGTTGCTCTGCTCCACCAAAAGGACGCGCACACGTCATCGCCTTCCCTCACTGGATCGGGCGGAAAGATAAAATGACGTCACTGCCCTTAGATATAATCAAGTGGCCTATTGGCACCACTACCGACCTGAGAAGCGGAGTTCAGTCAGCGATTAATGTTTCGCGCGGTAGCGTTGAGATCGCAGTATCTTGTATCTTAAGATACGCGATACATTATCGAATGTAACGGAAATACAGATACAGATACTCGTCTTGCGAGACGTATCGCGATACAGATACAAGATGCCCAAAGAGTATCTAAGATAGTATCTAAGATACATGTATCTTCGATACTGCCCAGCCCTGATACTACTAACGGAAAATATCATTTTTCGTCCTCCTTAGTTGCTTTCAATTTACGTCCCAATCACGGCACCACCGTTAAAGACAACAATTACTGTCCCCTGCGCTTTCGTTGTCCACACTGTCTGTTCAATTCGTTTGCTTCTGTCTAAAAAACAAATTAGCCGCTTCAAAATTTTTCTTTCTTTGACACGAGACTAGTAATACACTGAAACAGGATATCTTGCACACATGCACCACAATAAAGTGTGCACGCCCCAACTTTTTGACAACACCAATACGGGTGGTCGGAACACGTTTCCCGGCATTGCGAGACGACCGAACAATCTTGCACATTCCTTGTTATGAACGCTAGGTGGCGGTGCTTCCGCAGCTTATTTCTAGTCTCGAAATCACCACGGTGATCTAGTGCTGATGGCGCTTGACTAATGACCAGAAGGTCGCGGCGAGTCCCGGCCGCGGCGGCCGCATTTTTGATCGACGCGAAGTGTTAGAGGCCCGTGTAGTTAGATTTAGGTGCGCGGTAAAGAGCACAAGGCGGTCAAAATTTCCGCAGCTCTTCACTACGGTGACCCTACTAATCATGTCGTACTTCTGGTACGTTAAACCTCGAGAATTATTTAAAGTCCCTATGTGCTGTATCTTTTCCAATATTTCAATGATGATGTACAATCCGAGCGATATGTGATAGCTGTATTATTTTGCACGTAACTGCGTGAAGCGTAGTTCTGTGGGAAAGTTCTATGCTCTAAAAGCGCTCGAAAGCCCAAAATAAAGCTGAAAAATGTCAACAAGAAACTGCTATCACCAGGAAAAAGCTCCAATATTTCATGCGCGACATCGGTAGATTTCCCTTTCAGTGACAACGCATAAGTGTTTGTGTGAACTTTATACAGGTTATATTCAGCGCCAAAGTGCAAATTTCACAAAACATTTTCGCTTTCAAACGTAACAGTATATTTCGGCATATGGCAGCTCACACCAGGTGAACAACGATCACGCACACAGAGGGACGGCACAGGCGCTTCCTTACCAACTAGCCTGCAAATACGTTTTAGGTAACAGTTAACACTTGTTGCGTTTTCAACAATTCTTGCAATGAGAAGAAACGGAAATGAAAGTGACGACGTCGCCGCGCTGTTTCAGGCTTATTTCTCAAGAACGGATTGTTCCAATCTGCAAGAAAGATCAGCAAAACGTTATTTCGCACCTTTCCTTTCAAGCACTCCATGCCTTCTGGTATAGGTACTTGCAAGCAGCTGCGTCCAAATGAGGGTGCTACCTTGCAGCAATTCATTTTGCAGCGCTTAGTAAGGTGGGGCGACTGAAATAAGAGAGAAGGCAGTTTCACCATGATCACTCAGTCTCGCAGTAACAACTCTGCAGACACTGCACGCGAATTAGAGAGATTAAAGGTTTGATGCTCAGCAAGCAAGCAACTGCACGCGATTCTGCTACTCCAATACTATAACTAACACTTTACAACAGTCGAACATCCATTTCAAAGCGTTGCAGATTCAGTAAAAATACAACCTTAATGAAAAAAAAAATTTGAGGGACCCTTAAGCTTCGCCTTTAAGAGTTGAACGCGATAGCGATATCCCGTCCCTACTGCGTACTTCAATCACTTAGTGCATACTATGTAATGGGTACTATGGTTTAAACCAGGAGAAATTATGCGCGGCAAATGTGGGAAATGTTTTCGAACTTGCTATGCACCCACTACGTGGTGTTAAGGGAATACGCGCAGTAAGGTGTGTGCCGTTTGTAATGGGTGGCTGGCTTTAAACTATGGAATCGTTATGATAGTCACATATTCTGACGCCCGATGGCAATTTACGTTTGTACCACGCAACATTCCTGGGATATTACATGTTATATTGCGACGCCTATATAAAGGACGCTTGCGTTTGCGAAGCATGCAAGTTATTTTCACTGCATTTCCAAGCAGAGGAAGTTATTTTCACAGCATATCCAAGCAGAGGCATGGCTGTGTGGTAGAACACCTGCTTGCCACGCAGACGACCCGGGTTCGATCCTCACTCTGACCCGAAAATTTTTATTATTTATTTTATTTGCATCTTTCTTGATTTTTAGGTCACGAACAAGATGATGATTTTTCGGTCACGGACAAGGTGATGATTTTTCGCTCACAACCAACGACGCCGACGCCGACACCGGAATTTCTGCGAAACGAGCTCTTTAACGCTATCGCGTTAAAACCGGCAGATCCCACGCACTGTGGGAATCGATGTAATGCGAAGCAGCCAGCAAGGAGCAAATCATGCTGTACATAATATGCATGTCATTATTTACATCTTAGGACCTGTCATTTGTGTTAGCCACACAGTCACGTCGCGCAATACAAATTTTGGTGTATATTAAAGGAGCACTGACATCAAATTTACGCATGTGGATTTTTTTGGCATCCGCGAGTAGCTAACGACCCCCCAAGTAACGATTCTCGACTCAAAATGCAGCGGAGGGACGAATAAGTACCAGTAATGTTGATTAATAAATCTGGTATCGAACGCGATTCAAAACGGGAGGAAAACCCGCCAAATTGTAGTGCTGGTAGCGCTGCCTCGCGGCCACGTCGGGGCCGCTCCCCAGCTGATCCAACGTTGGCTGATCCCGCTGCCACAAAAAAGTTGACGTCACGTCCAGCTGACATCGCTGACATTTCGTCTGCTAGGAGCACACGTGCAGCCATGTCTTTGTCGTCAACATCGTCGTCCTCGCTGTCGTCACGGTCAACATCGACAAGCGACCCACTGGCTGCGTTGAGGTTCGAGGCTTGGAAATGCATGAACGGACACGCACTTTCCGCTTTTTCCGCGCCTCGACGGGCAGGTTCGCACTACGCAGCGGCTCCCCGACATCCTGGCACGTACTGTGTCGCTCCGAATGATCGCACTCGCGCTCGCACACGACAAATCAGTCGATGCGACACGATGCACCGCAAGCACAGATCAACACAGCAAGGAGAGCCACTACTGAGACCATCGCCGGGCGCCGGCACCACAATAAACACACTCAGACCGTCGACGTCATTGTTACTAGGGTATCACTAGCGTACGTCACAAGTGTGATTCTATCACACCTCACACGTTGCACTAGTGTCGATGTCGCAGCGCATTCAGTTTTCCGTTGAGCTTTCATACGCTGTTTGCCCTCGAAATAAAATAACTTCCACGCGGCGGACGGCACTCCAATTTGGCCAAGACGACCTATGCATACCGAGCAATCGAATTAAGGATACATCTCTACTTTGAAATTTAATGTCAGTGCTCCTTTAAGCTATCGAACTGGACGCAAGCGCACCATGAGCGGGGCATGTAAGTGGCATTGCAGATGACATACATGCCAAGATTTTCATGTTACCACCTGCCACTTATGTTCGCTTAATTTTTCACCTCGAATCGCAGTGAGACGTGAGTCCAATCTGCGTCCGTTTCGCATGCGTTTGTATTCTCGCGCTTTGCGCAACGTGCAGACGCCATCCGCGTTCCAGCGTATAAAGTGACGGACACTTTGTCAATTCCAAAGTGTGTTCCTCGAACACCTGTGCCCACTGAGACGGGGTCCGGTCAGAATGGAACGTGATGCGCGCGTCTCTCTCTTTGCATGATTAGAGATGCTGGGCACAGTGACGTTACGCAAGCAAAGCGCGAGCGTTGTAGAGTCCAACGCGACCGGCGTGCGTTTGCGCGCCCCCAGCGCCCACCTGGCACCGTGCCAGAGCACGGCTGGAGGGACGGACGGACGGACGGACGACTGGACGGACGGACGTGAGCATGAGACATTAAGCTTTCGCCTTAAATATTTGGTGTATATCAAGCTAGCGAAACGGCCACGAGAGTGTCATGAGCGTAGCATGCAAGTCATGTTACACATGCCATATCATGATTTCCATATTACCACTTGTCATTTATGCTCGTCAGACAGCCACGTCACTCAATACCAAATTTGATGTATATCAAACTAGCGAAACGGCCTCGAGCCTGCCATGAGCGTGGCATGCAAGTCATGTTGCACATGATGTCATGACTTCCATACAGGCACGTAGCCAGGGGGGGGGGTCTAGGGGGCCCGGGCCCCCCGAAATTCGGATTGAGGGGGTGTTTTACGGAGAAAAAAATAATAAAAATAGGGGGGTTTTCAAGGTTTTCAACAGGTGGGCCCCCCCCCAAAAAAAAATTTCTGGCTACGGGCCTGCTTCCATATGACCACTTGGCATTTATGTTCGTCACACAGTCACGTCACGCAATACCAAATTTGGTGTATATCAAGCTAACGAAATGGCCGTCAGCGTACCATGAGCGTGGCATGTAAATCATGATGTACAAGATATGCAGGTGATGATTTTCATATTACAACCTATCATTTATGTTGGTCATGCAGAAATGTCTCATCGTACCAATTTTAAATGCGAAGCATTTCTTAGCGAACTTCGGCGACTTTGAGCGTATCTATCTATCTATCTATCTATCTATCTATCTATCTATCTATCTATCTATCTATCTATCTATCTATCTATCTATCTATCTATCTATCTATCTATCTATCTATCTAGCCGCCTACGACTTTGTGCTCTCCTGGCCGTATCGTTAATGGGATTTATACCAAATTTGGTATGGCATAACGTGACTGTATGACGAACATAAATGGTTGGTCATATCATGAAAATCATGACTAACTTGTCATGAAAAGTATGATTTACATGCCACGATCATGGCGCGTTTGCGGCCGTTTCGTTAGCTTGATATACACCAAATTTCGGATTGAATGACGTGACTGTATGACGAACATAAATGACAGGTGGTAATATGCAAATAATGGCGTGCATGTCATGAACAACATGATTTGATTTACATGCCACGCTCATGGCGCGCTCGCGGCCGTTTCGTTAGCTTGATATACACCAAATTCGGGATTGAGTGACATGACTGCATGACGAACATAAATGACGAGTGGCAATATGGAAATCATGACATGTCATGAGCGACATGACTTGCATGCCACGCTCATGGCGTGCTCCCGGCCGCTTTCGTTAGCTTGAGATACACCAAATTCTTGGTATTGAGTGACATGACTCATGGCGAACATAAATGACAAGTGGCAATATGGAAATCATATATGTCATGATGACATGACTTGGGTACTCCACGCTCATGGCGGCGCTCGTACGTTTCGTTAGCTTGATATACACCAAATTTGGTATTGAGTGACGTGACTGTATGACGAACATAAATGACAAGTGGTAATATGGAAATCATGACTTGTCATGTGCGACGTGACTTGCATGCCACGCTCATGGCGTGCTCGCGGCCGTTTCGTTACCTTGATCGAGATACACCAAATTTGGTATTGAGTGACATGACTGTATCACGAACATAAATGACAGGTCCTAACATGTAAAACATGACATGCAAATTATGTAAAGCATGATTTACTCTTTCCTGGCGGCTTCGCATTACATCGATTCCCACAGTGCGTGGGATCTGCCGGCTTTTTGGATATAATAAGTAAAGAAAACGGCCTGAGGAGCACTGTGGCCATGACGTGTAAATCACACTTTTCATGTCATGTTATTCATGATTTTCATGATATGACCAGTCATTTATATTTGTCATACAGTCATGTTATGCCATACCAACTTTGGTATAAATCCCGTTAACGTACGGCCAAGAGAACAGAAAGTCGTAGGCGGCTAGATAGATAGATAGATAGATAGATAGATAGATAGATAGATAGATAGATAGATAGATAGATAGATAGATAGATAGATAGATAGATAGATAGATAGATACGCTCAAAGTCGCCGAAGTTCGCTATGAAATGCTTCGCATTTAAAAAGAAAGGAACACCGCCCACACCTTGCGTCAGACGCCACCCCGTGGCAGGAGACGCAGAGAGGCTATTCCGCGCGCCGCACTTTAAGGGAAGAAATATCTAATGGCATCTTCATGAAATCGCACCGGTGCGCACCGGGGTGCTCTGGTGTGCATTTTCGTCCAATCATCGAAGCGCCTAGGCATCTTGGCGCGCACCGGTGTGATTTGTCGCAAGATGGCATAAGAATGTCGGGTTCTGCGTTGGTCGAAACCTGCGGCACGTTACTCGAACACAAAAGCATAGTTGTTAGTTCACGCTTGTCCTGAGTATACCTTGGCGCCCTTTTCGAGCGTCCTTCGTTGTGTTTCAGCGGGAAGCTGCACGTATCGAGCTGCTCGTCCATCTTCGTGTGACATTCCAATTTCTCGCTATCGCATTCAATGCTTCGCCCTTGCGGCGAAACTCTTGACTTTTTGGTACGTCAGCTGTCCGGTTGTTAAAGGTTCACATGCTACCTGACGCAATCTGGCAAAAAGAAAGAGTGTTCCACACTCCCGTCATGGCTGTGAGCGGTGTTGACTAACACTCCCACGTTAGCATCCACATAAAAAATTGGGGGGACCCTTAAGCTTCGCCTTTAAGAGTTGAACGCGATAGCGATATCCTGTCCCTGTACTTCAACCACTGAGTCCACACTTTTTATTGTACGATGTTACTTCAGAAGTTTAAATTGTGGATTACTACAATGTAATCTATGAAGTTGAAAGTGGCTAGTGTCAGTGAAGCTTTAGAATATGGCTGCATTCTGTATAATGGGTAGCATGCTTTAAACCAGGAGCAATTATGCGCGTTAAATGTTTTCGAACTTGCTATGTACCCACTACGTGGTCTTAAAGGACCCCTGACACCGAATTTGGAAACTCGAGATGCTTGTGTTGTTAGCGACTCCTGCATGCGGGGTCACTTCTGACCAATTATTAGGGACGAGCATTGCCTAAAGATGTTTTAATTTGGTTTTAAAGTAAAGGTGAGTGCTCATCCAAGTATTCAGGTCCAATCGACATTTTCTGTGGTTTGACGTAGACAGAGGCTCCCCTCGTGACGTTGCAGAGGTCAAGCAAGTATTGTCGACGTCAGAGAACATTTTCGGCGCGCGCACGATACCCCGACTAGCACCCGGCGAGGACTATTGCTCGTCATTCCTCTCGCTCTGTTGTCGGGCTGCTCTCAAGGTGGTTTTGGCTGCATACGCCAGAAATGCTTTTCTTTTTCTTGAGGGGGGACCCGCTCAAAGCACCCACATCGTTTCATTCTTCACCGCCCGCGGGTCCCCGTATTTGAAAACGGCGCGTTCAGCGTCACCGAAGCTTGAGCGCACGCAGTCGCAGGCTCCGCCCCGCTGTGGGGCGCTAGTTTCTTATGGTATTTCGGCGGGTGTTTCGAACTGAAGCAAAATCGTTCTGAATTAACGGCGCTAGCATTAATTATACGATGCGTTAGAGCATTTAAGATTCAATTGCGGCATTAGCAGACGCAAAGCTGCAAATTAGTGCAAAGAAGTCGCGAACGAAACTTTCGCTGTCAGGGGTCCTTTAAGGGAATACGCGCAGTAATATCTGCGCCTTTTGTAATGGATGGCCGGCTTTGAACCACGAAGTCGCTATGATAATAACATGTTCTGATGCCCGATCGCAATGTACGCTTGTACCACGCAATATTACTGCGATATTACATGTTGTATTGTGACGCCTGTATACAGGATGCGTGTGTTTGTAAAGCATGAAAGTTATTTTCACTGCATTTCCAAGCATAGGAAGGCATTTTCACTGTATTTCCATGCATTAAAGAAAAAAAATCAGACGCGTGGCTGTGTGCTAGAACACCTGCTTCTCGCGGGGTTCGATCCTCACTCGGATCCGGAAATTTTAGATGCGAAGCAGCTCTTTGACTAGCCTGTCTAACGCTGTCCCTCCGTGCGTCCGTACGAACGCGCCGCAACGCGCTCCCCTCGCCGCAGGTGTTGGAGCGGTGCCAAGTAGGTCACGCCGCAGCTGCGCGTTGACGTCACGCTCCCCTCGCAGTGCACGCTGACGTCACTCTCTCCCTCGCCTGCCGCGCGCTCGCCGCAGCGCCCGCAGCTGCCGCCTGACGCGCGCCTAACGTACGCGTTGAAACATGTCTGTACGTGTCACCTCTCTCTTTCCTGCGCAACGCCACGATGAGCGCCAGCGTCAACGCCGCCGCCAGTGTAAGCGTTAGCGCCCGCTGCTTCGCATCTACACATGGTTTCCTTTAGCGGGAGATGGTGTATTTATTGTTTATTTTATTTGCATCTTTCTCGATTTTTCCGTCACGGACAAGATGACGATTTTTCTCTCACAACCAACGACGCCGACGCCGGAATTTCTTCGAAACGACCTCTTTAAGGCTATTGCGTTAATATCCCACAAAGTGAACGAGAGGACGACCGCCGCCGTAGCTCAATTGGTAAGAGCATGGGGCGCGTAATCCGAAGGTTGCAGGGTCGGTCGCTGCCGGCGGCAAGTCGTCTCTTTGTGCAGTTTACTTTTAAAGACGATAGTCTTTCTTGGGATACTTCTTCGCAGAAATTTTGGTCTGTCTGTCTGTCCGTCTCTCTGTCTGTCCGTGACCCGATTCAGCTACACAGCCAAAGTTTAACCACTTTCTCAGCGCCCAGCCATCTTGCACAAGTATTTTTGTTCATACTTGTGAACATTGTCGATCAAAAAGCAAATGTTACGCATGTCTGAGGAGCAACGTCAATACATAAGTAGTCTCTGGTATGTTTCTTTATAAGAAAATACATATATACGTAATTATGAAGACCCCAGCGTTTCTTAGGCTGCGCTCAAAAAGCGACGCTATGCAGGAAAAAGCCCTCGGCCGACGATATGTTGCTGCTGGGTTCTGCACAAGGTGATGTTTCTCGACAGCACTGCCAGATGGCGTCCATGTCTCACGCAGCGCCTCCTCTATTTTATCAAGGCCAGCCAGATGCGGCCGATTGAACATAGAGAAAGCGCTCTCTGAGTCAAGGCAAAACATTGTAGTACGGCCGGCAGAAGACTATCGTCTTTCGACGACATTTGCAGCGAAGCACGCAGATACGCGGCCAATTTTTTTTCAGCGGTATCACGATTACTGCGATACACATAAGCAGTGCAATTAGCGTCCCCTATACCTTCCTCGCAGTCATCTTCTGCTGGTTTTAGGGCCGAAGCTCCTAAGGGTGTGGGTCTGTCCCTTCTCTGTAGTAGTACTAGTAGTAGTAGTAGTAGTATTAGTAGGTAGGTAGGTAGATAGCCACGTATAGTGGAATGTACCCACTCCACGTGATAAAGATGACGATGACGCAGTATAGTGGAATGTACCCACTACACGTGATAACGATGAAGTATAAGCGCGTTCCAGTATAGTGGAATGTACCCACTACACGTGATAACGATGACGATGCCGCTGATGACCATGAAATATAAGCGCGTTCCAGACCACATATTCTCTTTCTGCCATGGATGAAAACGATCGAGCTTCGCCCACTCATCATCATTCACTTCGTGGGTATGGCGTGATTTTTATTAAGAATCTGTAAAACAAAGAAACTAGCCGTAAAAATGTCCTTTCGTCGTTCATTCAGATGTTTATTAAGTCTAGTTACGCTGTCAGTAACTAAACAACTAAGTACTGCACTGTTTGCGAACCCTCTCCCCTAAGCCAAACTACTGCCGTCTCCCTATTCCAAAGCTTCAGATGCTGAGAAATACGGAAACAGTTTTGTATGCCAAGCAAAGCCTCACAGTCAGCCGGCTGATTTTTTTCTTTTGGAACAGGGAGCGCACAAGATAATCAGCTTCGATTATTTCTACTCTCTGGCCTGTGAAATGTTATGTGTGCTTGCTAAACTGCCTTACAGCCACTCGAGAAATCTGTGCAAACATGATACGTAAATAAATTTCCGTAGGCAAATAAACAAGCACTAGAAATCACCATATTGTTGTTCACATTTTACTATATTTATCGAAGGTACCATTAAAATCGTTGCTCAATTTGTCTTTCAATATTTCCAGGGTATTATTCTAAGGCAACCGAATCCTAATTTCTAAATCTTCTTGAACATCAATATTACAAGAAATAAGTACGGAATAATGACACCTTAATAAGGGAAATACTAGTAGAATTGTAATACAGTGAAACCTCGGTGATACGATCACAGCTCATACGAATTTCGGGGTGATACGAATTTTTCTTTGGTCCCGGCCAAGGTCCATTGGCCTTTAATGTAATCGAGTACGGTTGTTGCGAACCGATTTTCACCCCGCAACGTTTGATACGAACGTACGCTACTTCCCAGGTACGAAGAAGTGTGTCCGCGCTGTTGGGGAAGACGCTCCAAGCACGTGCGAGCGCGGGAACGCAAGCGCGGGCATGCGCGCCGCACCGCCAAATCGTCAGAATCACGGTGTAATACGGTCAGAATAAACATTGAAAGTCGCGTCACGGCCTCCGAGATTCTGTGCGCGAATCTCCGAGGCTCTGATGTGCCTCCGTGTGCCTTCGCATTTAGATTACAGGAGGCACTAGCGGCATGCTTTTTCTAACGCGTCGACGCGGGCTGCGGTCGTTGTGCTGTGTTTACACGTGCCTGCCTCGTGCATCAGACATCCTGTGAAAGGTGGACGATGACCGAAAGAAGGCGAGGACGGTCTTGGCGAAGGAGTCAGGCCTCATAACGTCAACATGCACGACTGCTGAGGTGGAACTTGTGCGGGCACGGCTGTAAATCTCCCCAAAAACATCCCCAACACCTCCGCGATAACAAAATCATAACATAGGACCGTGGTTATGAAATTTTGTGGCTTTGATCTATCGCGTCAAAGCGCTTCTTTTGTTGCTTTCTCCGCAGTACTCTAGTGTCATGCGAAAAAGCATACTAAAATTTGGAAGGGGCTACTGCTGTCGCGCGTCACAGCGCACCTGGTTTTTTAATTAAACACGTGCGTACGGGCCGTATATTTACGAGTGCTGCTATGATTGACGACATCTAAAAACTTCGGAAGAACTGACATTTGGGCGAGTTGGATTGCGTTAATCATGATGAATGATTTTCAGCGCAAATCGACGAAGACACAGGAAAAAGGAGGGACACGAACACCAGCGCTGGTGTTCGTGTCCCTCCTTTTTCCTGTGTCTTCGTCGATTTGCGCTGAAAACCACTCATCATGATTAATCTAAAAACTTAACTGAGAATCATTCAGAGTTCTTCCTGACGTTGATGCGGCCCTGACAAACAATAAATTGAAATATATGCCAGCTTTCTTTTGTCGCATACTAACCTTCTATGCTTTCTGGTGACACGAATTTCGGATCCTGTGGTCCTGTGAGATTCGTATCACCGAGGTTTCACTGTATAGCGGCGATATGAATTGCAGTGTTTCTTGTAATGGCAAGCGCAGTACAGCGGTCAAGCAATTTTCGGCGTTATTTTTACAGACGGCAAAAATATTGACGTATAAAGCAAGGATAACATTGATCAACCTTAAGAAAGCGATTAGAGGAAGGGTAGCCTACACTACTGGAGGTATGTGGCAATGGCAAAAAATAAAGCAAAAAAGCTCACTTTTGATAGCATACAAGTTCAATGCGCAAAAAAAAATATTCCAATAATATTTCGAGTAGATGCAGCAAGTACAAATTGATTTCATGTTAACTTGGCTCATATGAATACTTCGAAATTAGTCATCGGTTATGAAAAGTGCTATCGCAGCTTCTATCCTTTCTGTACTCCCCACACAGATTGACCTGGTGTGTGCGAGAGAATTCGTTGAAAATAAAGAAAAAATAGAGGTGCTGTGTGCTAAAGTCACGCTGTTGAGTGGGTGTCTACATGAGGGAGTCTCATATTAACATACGGTATTTTCATAATGCACCCGCCGAAGGTATCACAACTATACTTTGGGGTAAAAATTTGTAAACAGGGAGTATGCGCTGATGCCGACATTTTGAAAGGCGCACTGGCCTTCTCCAAGGCTGTAACTTGAAGAAGACAAGTCCGCTTGTGGAAACGTCGGCTCCAGCACACACACCCTGTTTACGAACTCAGGGCGTAGGCAGATGTTTTTTTTTTTTTTTTTTGGGGGGGGGGCGGGGGGGGGGGGGGGAAGGGGGGGAGGCATCTAGTTCATATTTGGTCGAGTGTCACTTTGGGCTCTCTATGCCATGGCAAAAAACAGTCACAGTTTTGCCGCAAGGGCGAAGCAATGAATGCGATAGCAAGAAATGGGATTGTCACACGAAGATCTGCGAGCAGCTCGATTCTTGCAGCTTCCCGCTGAAGCACAAAGAAGGACTCTCGAAAAGGACGCGCAGGTATACAGACGACAACTGTGAACTAACAACTATCACAATTGTTACGCCTGTGTATTTGAGCAACGCGCCGCAAGTGTCGACAACGCAGAACCCGACGCTCTTAGATATTTCTTCTTCTTTTAAATTGCGGCGCGCGGAATGTCTGCGTCTCTTGCCACGTGGTGGCGTCTGACGCAAGGTGTGGACGGTTGTTTTCTCTCTTTTTTCTTCGTTCCACATCAGGAGTCGGTACAGAAAGGGGCCCCTTTTTCGTGCGCGTCTCAAAGGCAGTTTTCAAATTGAAAGGAAATGTACGAGCGCCGTGTGACAAAAAACACACTCAGGCTCCTGCGAGATCTGTGTGCCACTAGAGGTAAATGATGTTTATAAATTGCTCACCATCCTTACGCCGATATATCAATGGCGCGTGGCTCAGTGGTCTAACGCAGCGCGCTGCGGAGAGAGCGGTCGCGAGTCCCCGGACGGTTGCCTTGGAATTTTTTCTCTGCGCCTTTTAAGTATAGATGCATACATATACGTATCCGGGGAATGACGGCGACGGCAAAAATCAGCCGAGAGCGTCCACATAATTGCTATCGCAATAAAGAAAAAAATTCGGGGGCAGGGCCTCCGAGCCGCCACCTGAAGCCACCAATACCAAACTGCCGGCCGATTCTGTGAAATAATGTCTTCTCTCTCTCCCGGGGGGGGGGGGGGGAGGGGGAGACGGGCCGGGTGTACCACCCTTTGGCTACGCCCCTGTTAACGAATTATTGATCGCCAGCTTCCATCTTTCCCTCAATCCTGCCTTTTTCTTTTACAGCGAAAGCTGTATAAGGCTAGGAGAAACGAAAATCCGCTCGGCATCTGTGTCACGAGCTGTCTCCATTGGCTGTGCAATCAGCGTCGTTCTGAGCGTCGTACCCAAGCTCGCGCGCCATTGGCTGGGCCGTGAGTGACGTCCACCCCGTCGCAGCCGTGGCGCCGAGCACGCGCGTATCAGTTTCGACTGAGAGCTTCCACATGGCTAAGCCACGGATCCTACAAACTCCCGAACAGCGGACAACTTTAGAAGAACGCCGACAGTGGAAACGTGAGAGAGCTCGCATTCGCCGGGCCGATGCTGCAGTCCGGGCACAAGGACAGGCCCGCGAAGCCTAGTGCCGGCAGCAACTGCGTACCGACGATCCGGCAGCCTTCCAAGCCGCGCTGAATCGCGAACGGGAATGCAAGCGCCGGTGGCGGGCGGGTCCTGCAAACCACGCCGCCGAATGAGCTCGCGATGTCAAACGCTTGCAGCAACGGCGCGCCGAAGAAGCGGCGTTGCGGGCAGAACAGCGTCGACGTGATGATTGCGGGAGCGCGTTCGCCGGGGCGAACGCCCGCTTTCGGCGAGAGTTTCTCCAGCGCCACTTTGGCTTCGGCTGCGACATCTGTGACCGCCTGTGGTTCGACCACAACCTGGCAGCGATAATTCTGGTAGGCTTCAGTGCAGCGTCGGGTTGAACCCACTGCTAAACACCGGGGCCGCACATTTCAGCTTCGCTGGTTAACCATTTGTACGGAGTGCTTGGGCGGTGATTTTTTAATTACTCTTTTGGAGACAACTAAAGGCACTCAGCAACGAATAGGGTAGTATTGTGAGTTGCATTAACGGGGGTTAAGTGCTAGAAGGACTACATTAGTGAGGGCGGACAAACGACAGGCGCTTACTCGCAACTGGGTTTTATTGCGGAAAACACAAAAAGTATGTGTACAGGAAAGGAAAAAAGTCGCAACGAAGGCCAAGATGAAGACGTGCAGTGACTAAAAGCGACATAATTTATCAGTTCTGGGAGCGAAGCAGAATATGTAGGGGATGAAGAGGAACAAGAGAGCTATGGTGACTAGAGGGGGGAGGTGTCAGTAACGGCGCGCCGGAGAAACAATATTCTTTCAGGAAGATGCACCGACGGCTCGCGGAGCCGACAGCAGCGCCACCGCATCGGCGCGTCTCGCGGCTCCAAGGCTCCGAAATGCCATCTCAATAAAACTTGCTCCGCGCGCTGGCTGACGTCCGCTGGGGGGTATTTCGTATGGACGCGAGGCCCTTTTTTGCGTCCACGACTTAGGGCGCACACTAACCATATAAAGAAATAGCTTTTGAGATTATGCAAACATGAATGAGGCTGGCTCCACAAGAACTTTCGTAATTGTTTCTTACTGCTGTAGCTGTGTGTGGAGTGCAACGGTTGGAAAACAGTGCACCTGCAGTGAGTGGTCGTTTACGGGGCGTATTGCTGCTTTTATAATAAATGCGATACATTTCTTAGCAATCTTCTATGACTTCGAGCGTACTGTCTTTTTATCCCTCCACCTATATATACGTCTGTCTGTGTCTGTCTGTCTATCCGTCCGTCTATCCGTCTGTTTGTTTCTTTACGTCCGTCCGTCCGTCCATTTGTCCGTCCGTCCGTCTGTCTGTCTGTCCATCCGTCTGTCTCTATCTGTCTGTATCTGTAACAAAAATAAGGCGCGCGACCGCGGGTCCGGGGACAGCAACGGACTCAACTTCACTATGACTTCACGACAGAAAATGTTTTATATATAACAACGAGATCGGCAGCAACACCGGTATAACACTGTCGTTCGTCGCATATGTATGGTATATGGTGTCTTTCGAAACCGCGACATGCGTTTCTCGCCGCTAACAATGCAATGCACGTTTATCGGTTGGAAATTGCGACATGCCTCTCTCGCTCACAAAAAACGTAACGCATGTCTATCGGTTGCGAGAAACGTACGATGCGTTTCCCGTTTTAGTAGACAGCGTGCCATAACCGCGTGCGCTGACTAGGCAATTCTGATTTCCCGCGAAGCGCCGGTTGCTACGGCAACGCTCGCCCTAGGCTACCGGAGACGACGAGCGCGCCACCGGTCGGTTTCATGAAAGAACGCGGCACGGAATCGCACGGCGCAGCCCCGCCGATGCTGACACCTCCCCCCTCTAGCCACCATGAGAGATCTCATGCCGGTTCATGATGATGATAGTTTTCGATTTGATCTGCGTGGACTTACGGTCGGCTTAAGCAGCTGTGCTGTTAAAACAGCAAGGGAATAAAAAAATCAACACAGTAACAGACATTATTCATACTTTTGTCAGTTTAAAATTATATGTGTAAGTAGAAAAAAAATTGTATGTCTAGATTGTTTGAGCAGTATTGTCTCATGTCTAGCAGAGTCGATGGCTTAACAAGATCGCGCTTCATAGGTCCACCATGAGACCAAACAACCATACCGTATGTAAGTTATATTTTACGTTCTCAATTGTTCATCGTTAAAGTCAAGCAAAACTATTCTGTAGATTTTTTCTTTCGCAAACCGTATTTGGTCTTTACGATGATAATCTTCTTGGTAGGCGGCATAAACCATGATCACTATTAACTGTTAAATGAAGATGCTTCGCTAATGCCATTGCTCGGCGACAAGGTGCAAGCACCAGGCTTTAGGAAATATTCAGTTAATTTGATCATAGTGGAACTACCTGGATATATTTAGTCATTATTTGTGATATTCCTTCTCTCTAGTTCTTTTTTTTGTAGTTAACTTACGCAACTTCGTGCTTTCCCAAGTATCGTTCGAAATACTAGTCAAGCTATACTCATAATACAACGTGCGTGCGCATTTAATGCTGGATGTCAATATATTTCACATTTCCTGTAGTCAAATCATTGATGAATGTTCTTAATCGGTACAAATGGTGCACGCATTTTAGTTGATGACGCATCTTTGTTATATTCAGTACAGTGGCATCAATCCATGGTTTTCTGTATTTTTCGTGCTTTTTCAGCTGTTGTGTGCGAAATGTAGCGTGATATAATCCTTTAAGTATTCTATGGGATTGGTGATAGGCAACACTAGGATCACTTCTCCGCATTGCAGAGACCCACCGGATTTCTTCAACCAACTCGGTAAAACACATTCAAATATGAATGTGTTCTACGGATCTCATTCTAAGCAAAATAGGGGCGTTTCCGGCACGCTGGTCGTTGGGTCATGTAACGTTTCAGAAATACTGTTACCCTTGTTCGTATGTCAGTAATACTTCGACAGCCAAAAGAAACAATATCAGCTTTTCAGCACATCACTTGGTCGAGAGAAAGTTAATATTGATGTCACATAACGCACTCGAAAGCTCGCTCCAGAAATTCAATAAGTGGGTTTGTAGCACGGTTGTAGGTCTACAAAGAACAACCAATATCGTGTTAAAGGGACACTGAAGCACTTTAAAAAAAAACAATGGTATGGCATCATGTTAAGTAATTTCGTGCGGCAAAATCGAAAATCAAGTCGAAAATGTGCATTAACCAACGCAAATAAATTTATTTTGCCGAAAACGAGCAACAGGCGCCTCAGGCGGCATTGCGAGTCTCGCTGCGGCCTGTGATTGGTCGAAGCACCGTGACATCATTGACGGTATCGTGAAGAAAGATGACGGCGCACGCCAACAGGCAATGCCGTGTTGTATGTTTTTTTTTTCTGTTGAAATCGGCGTGTAGTTGCTATTATGCCGATCTCAGGCAGTCACTGTGCAATCGTACATGTTCGAGCCAGTCACCACCGTAAGAGCGACGACCGAAGACGCTGCCAGCGCCGATAATGTGGCACAAGAAAGCGCGTCAAACCGGAAAACCTTCACCCGCGTCGGAAACATGGACTGATACGTATCATACGCATGTTAGTGCTTAATTTCACTTCAGAAAACTAATAAAAATGATACGTTCAGCCGTGAATAGTAAATCCGATAAGGAACAGCAGCACTGACACTCGCTCTGAGCCGCGTATTGGCGCGGTCAGCGCTGCGCGCGCACATCGTGCGACAACATCTGCTGTTCGTGACATTTCACTGCTCAAGGTGCAGCGTTGTTGACACAACCAGTATCACACTTCGCAGGTGGCAAGAAGCACGCGAGAAGAGCCAGGGCAGGGGCCAGTTGGTTGCACATAGTGTAAACTTTTTGCGCGCAACAGGAAACGAAATCGACGAAGAAAGAACGATACGCGAAAACACAGGCGCGCACTAACAACTCGAGTGCGCGAGCATAACTATAACAGCAAGCAGATTATTCAACCCGGAAACATGGCTACTCATTGCAAGAGGTGTCAATGTCATCCGAATTTTGACAGCCACAACTGAAAAGAAAGGAAAATCATCGAAGCCTTCACAGTGCACCGCGCCGGCGTTGACACCTGTGTTAGCGCTCCTTCACTATCACTAACAGAAGATGGAAGTGTCATTCCTTCTAGGCGAGGAAGCTAACAGACCTCGAGATACGTGGGCGCCGGATTGGGGATAGCCCCTCTCTTGATTTAGTTCTTGCGCATGTGTGCGTTTTCTTTTGTTCTGTTCATTCCACCCCCTTTCTTGGTGTGTATATAGTTTGTCATGGTTCTGTGAAAGTAAACAGTTGTTATTTCGCGCTTGCGTTGTCCCGTATCGTTCTTAGTCGATTTATTTTGTTTCCTGTAGCGCGCAAAAAGTTTGCACCAAGAAGCATGCGATGAAAAAAAAAAGCCTCGCGAGAGCTGCGCTTTGCCGCAGTGGTGACATGTGCTCCGAACTGCGCTGCAATCTTGCGCGTGGATAGCTTGTCTCAAATATTGCAGTTCTGTTTACAATGTCGTCGCTTTTTCTGAATTCTGGCCGGTACTACAATGCGGTCGGTTAAAATGCAAGCCGTATATTAGCTGCGTCATAAGTATGCGACTGTCGTGTAGAGTACTCGATTTCGAGATCTCATCGTAAGCCTGATCAAAGCGTTTATCACGGAACCACCTTACATCCTGGGTACAGATATATGCGTACACATGTTTTTGCCATAGGTGCTCATGCATTTTTTCTTCTTTTCGCGTGGCGAAGGCAAGTCGTGGTGGCGCGAGGGCTCCCTCAGGTGCGGAAACACAGAAGGAACCGCGTCGCTGTTCAGTAGCACATACATGATCGTAAATCCCAACGACTGCATCAGAGACGGGCTTCGTACGCAGTCGCTGTCACTGAAGTGCTTGGAGCAGAGCACGCTTGCTCTCGTAGGTTTGATGTCTATTCTTGTCACTGCAGTGACCCATTTTGCTTAATGTGCTTAATGTGTAAGCTATATATGTGTTGCCTATTCAATAAACTTCCAGTTGCGAGAGTGCGCCTGTGTCGCTGTTCTCTTCTTTAGGTCTTGTTTTTAACTGCGCCCCACTTCTTGCATTTAAAATGAATCGTTAGCAACTAGCACAAATGGCTGTCTTGCTACAATACATCTCGTGATCTCGAGGAAACTTATGAAAAGCGACCTCATCGCGCCCGAAAGTGCTGTAGCAGCCATAAGCCGCGCAGTACTTCGGCATCGCGAGTCCACTTCAACCCCGCACAAACACAACTAGTGAATGTCGAACAGCAAAAATGACTAATCGAAAGAAGAGGGCGGTGCAATGGCAAGAAATCCGTGCGAACTAGCACAACTGATGCGTCGCTAGGGAGCAGATCACTGCAGAAACAAGGAACAAACCGAAGCAAACAGGCGCAGCGGCCCTGCTCGTTCCTGCCAGTGACGTCCCCTCTGCACGTTTCCCTCTCTGTCCCCCGCGCTCTGCGCACGCCGGGGTGCCTTCCTCGGCCAAAGTTTGCTCGCTTATAGCGCCGTTGTTTAATCGACCATCGCGAAAAAAACCTTCGCAGGCATGTTATAAGAGGTCGCAGATACCGAATTTGCAATGAATTCGCGAATTCAAAGCCGCTTCAGTGTCCCTTTAAGGTGCTTCACAAGGACGCATTTGTAGTGAACATCTAGAAATGATTAAAGGGGAAATATACAACCACCCGTTTCTGGCACGAAGCCACAAGGAAATCCGTACGGATTTCTCAGAAAGAAAAGCTTTGTGGCTTCGTGCCACAAACGGGTGGTTGTATATTTCCCCTTTATTAACCCTTCCGCCACCTTGCGGGATTCCGCAGAACTGATTTGCAATCTAGAAATGATTATTCGGGAATCGCTTCATAAGTGAAGCTGCTTTTCACATGTCTAGCAACTCACTGGTTAGGTCGCGGTCATTATATGCAGTTGTACCTTACAAGATTTAATGCGAAATTTAATCATGGGCAGCTCACCTTCTCCGGAATCACTTTCACACCTTTTTTGTGCACCTTCGCAATCATTCTGCAGAAGTGTTCTGGGCGTACTGTTTGACCCGGGTATTTCCTGTATCGAGACATGTAATTCACCTGGCTCTGCTCATCGAAGCAACGCTTCGGGAGATTCCTGCACAGATAGCGTTCCACGATTCGTGATTCATTCTGCAGAAGAAGGTTCGTTAGAATATTTAAGCGCGAGTCACTGAAGAGTCTGTCACTTCATGGATGCTCACAGAATGCCTGCGGATTACCCTGACGTAGACGTAATTTGATGATCACCGTGTGCCTAATTGCGTAGCCATAGCTGGAAACGCCCTCTTATGTCCTGGATGCTGTACAGGCACCAACCAGCCACACTGTTTTGAAGGTAGACTTGAAGCTTCGAGAGCCACTCCATCCCTTCTTCAGGGGCTCGTAGCATATATTGTGCAAGCAGTGGCCTTTTTTCTCGCCTCACCAGTGTTCCTTCTTTCCATCGCACCCCGAAGTCACGCGCATAGACGCTAGGTAACGATCCAGACGAGCGGTTGATGCTGCGGTTGTTGTTCTGAGTGAACCAAGACACCAAAAGGACCCTCGTCCCTGAGTTTGTCTTGATGCAGTATATTGTATTGCAGAAGCATAACACTAAAGAATGAGTCAAGATTTCTACATTGTTAGTGTAGCTGTAGAACGCTGCACACTAGAGTATACTTAAGTTCGCGAGCCATAAGCAGCATGTTAACTTACGCTATACCCGCTCAGCAAGTGTTTTCGTGCGTGGGCGTAAATCACGCAACCGCTTAAATGTTGAATTCTTGGTTTAATATAAGGATTATACGCTGAAAAACCAGCTAAGATCGCATGAAACCTGCCGTTTTCCAATACGCAATAAAGCACCACGAATAAAAAGACACAGAACCAATGAATGCGACAGCTGGAAGTTGGAATCTTACATGAAGACAGTAAGACTAGAAGCCAGCTCCTTTAGCGCCCGACCTGGTTTAACTCTACAAAGACCGGGGTAAGGAAACGCGGCCTTTGCAACGAGCGAAATTGCCTTTGCTTTGTATATCGTTTTAAAAAAGAATAAGTGGTGATAGCACGCTATACGCCCAAACTTATGGGTCGCACAAAGGTGTGGTTGAAAGTTAGCAGTTCCCGTTGGAGGACGGGGGCAGCAGGCTTTCAGCGCGTACAAAATTACTTGGAGGGGGGGCTCACACTGCAACAAGTGCCGCACTGTTCAAGCCCTCTGACCTCCTAGCATTGAAAAAGTACGGAATCATTCAGTTGCCACAAGTCGGTGTATTTTACCGTATCGGCTTGGTTCTTCAGATTTCATACTAAGCACGTGCTCGACACATACCAGTTAGTAAAGGATGCAACACTGAGACCAGAAGTCCAGCGAATGCTGCATTAAAAGCCACCGCATATGTTGTGTAGGCGCTGGCAGCCGCCATGGACACAGAGAACAAGCAGAACGAAGCATGGGGCGCACTCGCACTCGGCGGAACTAGAGCGGAAGAGCGGGCAGTCAGGACCCGAACTTCGCGATCAAAGGTGGTGTCTCCTCTGACTCCTTGATCCCCACGCACAATGTACGTATTCCAAGCTGACTTCAAAGCTGGGAACAGCGCCATTCCGTGCTTAACCGGCGCCATGCCAGTGTACAACTCCCTCTCCTCCACTGTCCACCCGGCTACTACTGTGGAGAAAGCGGGGACACCTACAACCGTTCTTCGTACCGCGAAAACTCCGTTGTTCCCTTGTCAGCACGCTGCCCACATAGCGCGCTGGATGATCGCGTGACATCGCCGACAATACCTGGCGGTAACACAGGTTCGCCCTCGGCGGCCATCGCGTTCACCGTGACAATGACACTACCCGTGGCACGTGTCAGCTTACAGTGGCTACAGCCAGGACCCGTTGGCAAGAAGTTGTTACAGACAGCGCTTTGCCAAGTCATATATCGAACCAACTCTATCTGTATGCGAATGAAGGAAGGCTAAATGGGCGATTGGACTAGCTGTATCGTGACATTTCCAATATTTGTAGCAACGTTCAATTTTTTTTATTTCAGAATATCCTCTAAAGGCAGAGGGGAACGAGTATACGTGTAGCCGCATTTGTTGCGGACTCTAGTTTTATGCACTTTGCGCTGTCATTCCTTCATGGATGAATCAAACAGTTATGAAACAGTCTCACCGATTCATATCTTGTAGAAACGCCATTGGCACTATCGACAACAATGAAAAGACTCAGCTTACACCAATGCACCCCGTATGCGTTCTTCACTGCATGACGACAGCCGGTACTGCCTTTCACCTCCGTCAATATAGCTCATAAGATATCCGAGCTCCCAAGGACACTTCGGCGTCTCGTCGTGTGGAGCTCCCATTCTGCACAGTGAAAAGTCGAATTACTTTTCTTTCACTTATTAAGCGTCAATATACTCAGTTAGTAAGGAGGTCAACAAACTTACACATGTGCCAACTCGTGCGCCATCGTTCGCACTCCGGAGAAGGAAGTGGCCGTGTCTTCGCCTTCACCGACACGACGGCTGCGACAGACTTCGCCAAGAAATGCAAGCCCTGCAGGTCATTAATGCGCGATTGTAAATGACACATCTCATTAAGTTAGTTATATTTCCCTAGGCAGAAAATTATCCGCCCTGCAGTGTTAAAATCAATAAGCTATCACAATCACATTGGCGCATTTCGCACTGGAGGACGTTGGGGTCCTTACAGGATATGAAGAAAGCCGTGCTTCTCAGTTGTGAAGACAGAGCTTTGGTAACGCTCATGTTACGCCATTGACGTTGATTCGGCTGATGCATTGAAATATTTCGAATTACCTGTATATAATACGTCGGGTCCACCGTGAATGACGTTCAAAGAATCCGGTATATATATATATATATATATATATATATATATATATATATATATATATATATATATATATATATGTATATATATATATATATATATATATATATATATATATATATATATATATATATATATATATATATATCATTCCATGCGCAGTGTCCCAGACGTGGCGCTCGACCATCGCAGATTTTGCCGATAAAATTTACACCTGTTTCGTATACCCCATGGAGTACTGTGGACCAACTGGACCAACATTTTTTCTCGAAAAAAAATTTTTTCAAGACCGTGGCGCCCCCTCAAAGTTCGCTTGCTTCTGTTAAATTGTGCATAATAGAACAATGTATATAAAATCTATATTTGTATGGAGAGCTTCGAAATGACGCTTGAGCTACTACAGAGGTTTTGTTCAGTTGTGCTACTTAACCATTCCGAAATTTTTGTTTCCCTGCCAGCTAAGCCTTTTCAAAAACAACGAAAATCTTCAAAGTTCGCCATTTTTTTTATGCAATCTGAAATTCTGTCTAAGCGTTCTCAATAGTATTGTGGTTTTGATGAAGGTGTATTTTTGTACAAAAATGCTTAGGGGTGAAATATACTTCAAATCTTCCCGAAAAAAAAATTGTGAAATCGGAAAAAAAATATACGATTTGTCCCATATTTGACCGCATTTTTCGAACTGATGCGGTCCAAGTAAAAATCCACATGATGCGGCGTTTGATAGAACACTTTATACCTGAGTAATGAAGAAAGTCTAATCAAATCATTTTTTGTTTTAAGAAAGAAAATAATATTTGAAGTTGGTCCTGGGAACACGCCCGGCATTTTTTTGCTGCCACTTTGCCGCAAAGCACGTGGTCGCCCTTGCAGCTGACACTCGTCACAGGAAGCGACAAGGTGCTAGATGTATGTCAGTGGTTCGTGAGTGTTCGAAAGTCTTGTTGCTTTGATGTAAAGGCTCCGAGTATTGAGTTCGCTTTACGATGTGAGCTTGCTTGGCGGGCCCATTGGGGAGCAATAAAAAGTGTATTAAATGTGCGTTATTTGTTTCGGTCTGTGTATACTAGTTGTGCAGACGGCCCTGTAGCACAATGTGCCAACGATACCGCAAGCTGCAGTATGGCACCCATACTTCCCAATGGGCCCGCCAAGCAAGCTCACATCGTAAAGCGAATGTTAAGAATGCCGAAGGGTTCGTCCTGCCTCCCCGCCGTACAGACGCCGTCGAAGACGTTCATCTTCGCCGCCCAATTTCACGGGTCGAGAGGAGGGCCGCCAACACAAAGCCGACGGGAGCGAAGGGGGGTTTCGCCCGCACCATTCCCACGGTAGCCTTCGTTGGATCGGCTCCGATCTTTCCTCCTTCCTATTCTACCTCTCTTTCTTTCGAACTTTCTAGTCATCTTCAATAAACCAGTCTTGAAACTGTCACCCACGAGTCGAGTCGCTCCTTTTCAAGGCTTCTGCGCGCGCGGCCCAGCCGCCCGGCTATAGTTACCGCGCAGCGAAGAATTCACTTTCCAATTAGAGTCAGCCGACGAAGATTAGAGCGCAAGTAATCATCTACATTTTCTGGTGCCGAAACCCGGGATTACTTCGCCAGCTGACATCGAAAGCGCCATGGAACGACTGCAGAAAAAGCAAGTCACCCTTCGACAAGCCATCGACGCCATCATCGCGGAGAGCAGCGTCTTGCTGCAAGCGCCAGCCACAGCAATCGGTGAGCTCGAAGAACATTTTGAAAATCTTATAGAGCAAGCAAATGAACTAAAGACAGTCAACGACGCCATCGAGAAGAAAACTGAGCTGCAGGAACTCGATGCCGCGCTCGCCGAATGCATTGACTACAACAAGAAAATCACTACCATGAAGACCAAAATCAAGCGAGCTCTAAAAAACGAAGCCTTGAGTGAAACAAGGTCAAGCAGCTCATCAGGAACCAATGATTCCGAACAAGTAGCACATTCTGGTTCTGTTCAGAGCACAGTAGCGCCTGCGACTCTCCAGCTGCCGTCATTGACAACCAGACTCCCGAAGCTGGAGATCGCAAAGTTCAATGGAGATCTCCGCTCATGGACCAGATTCTGGAACCAGTTCGAGTCTACGATTCACAAGAATCCAGCGCTCCATACCATCGACAAGTTCCAGTACCTGACCTGCTATCTAACCGGAAAGGCCGCGGCTGCTGTCGACGGACTACCACTTAGTGATCGAAACTACGAAATCGCCGTGAAAACATTGATCGAACGATTTGGTAGGGACGAGGTCATAATTGAAGAGCACATGTCGCGATTGCTTGCGGTCCGCCCGGTGCACAATCTTCATGACATCGAGAGACTACGAACTCTTTACGATGAACTCCAGTCGGGTGTCCGCAGTCTCGAGGCACTGGGTGTGGCTTCGAGTGCATATGGCGTGCTTTTATTGACTGTTCTTCGGAAAAGCATCCCGCATGAGCTTTGCCTCGAGTACTACAGAAAAAAGACAACATCCGAAGCCGTTCCTGAAGACGACCTTCAGGAGTTCCTAAATTTCCTGAAGGTAGAGGTAGAGAGCCGAGAGAGAGCCCAGCGCGCAGTACGACCGGTGCCTGACGCCGCTATGAAACAGAAAGTTCCAAGCACTAGAGATCACCATCAAACACCGTCTGCGTCTGCTCTAGCGGTCACTGGAGGTGAGGTGCTCTGCATCTTTTGCGATCAAGAAGGGCACACCGCGGCAAGCTGTCTCACCCCATTCCCATAGACAAGAAAAGGGCGGTGATGTCAAAGGAGCGGCGCTGTTACAAGTGCGCGAAACGAAATCACCGTGCCACCGAGTGCCGAACATCGAGGTGGCTCAAATGCGCAAAGTGCTCAGGACGGCACGCAACGGGCGTCTGCGAACTCAACCAAAGAGCAGCGCCGCCTCCTTCAGGTGACGGTACTGCACCAGCCGATGTCACAGTCCAGTCATCGCTACAGGTGGAACGAACCCGAGGAAAAGCAAGGGTACTTCTACAGACGGCACGAGCGTTTGCGGATGGAGAAAAAAGCGTGCTTTGGTGCGAATGCTGCTCGACGGTGGTAGCCAAAGAACATTCATACGAGAGGAGGTTTCCCGTCGTCTAAAACTCCATGTCATCGGAGAGGAGAGGCTGACTATCTATGCCTTCGGAAGCCAGAGGCCGTTAGAGGAAAGAAGCTATCGTCGGGTGGAATGCTGGCTGAGAAACTGGCGCGACAACACCAGAGTTCGCATCGAAGCACTGGAGATGCCAGAGATCAGCGGAGACCTGCTGCCACCACCGGATGACTGCGTTGCCAACATCGCGCATGAACAGGGCCTCGAACTGGCTGACGTAGTACCTGATGGCTACCATCCTGGATTTGGAGTTGAGCTGCTCGTTGGGGCTGATCACTACTGGGACATCACGACAGGAAGTGTCAAGCGCATCAATGAGAGGCTCGTGGCCGTAGAGACTGTGTTTGGATGGGCACTGCAGGGCACAGACACAACATCGCCTGCCGTAACGTACCTAACGAGTGTCGGCGTGATGCGAGTCGGCGTGAACACAGAACCAGACGACGTTTCTCGTCAACTTAGGTCATTCTGGGAGCTGGAACACCTTGGGATCGTCGATGACGCACCGATGACCACCGAAAACGACGACGTTCTTGGGGCATTCGAGGACACCATCGTCCACAAGAACGGTCGATACGAAGTCGGACTTCCATGGAAAGAGAACGCATCGCAGCTGACAGACAACAAGGGGACGGCATCGAACAGGCTTCACTCACTCTCTGCAAAACTACTGCGAAATGACGAGACGATCCGCAGCTATGACCAGGTAATCCGGAACTACCTGCAAGCCGGACACGCTGAGGAAGTCAACGAACTGGGTGAGCCCCGCAGGGGCCCATTTATTACATGCCACACCGAGGAGTTGTCCGGCCAGGTAGCGAAACAACCAAGTTGAGGGTCGTACTTGATGCGTCCTCCAAGTGTCGAAGTGTCGAAGAGAAATTTCGAAGTGTCAAAGAGAAATTTCCCCGCACCGCTAAGATACTGAGTGACAACCACTATGTCGATGACTTTGTTACTGGTGCTGACACTGTGGAAGAGGCAGAGCGGATATGCAAAGAAGCGCAGTCTATAACGCAAGCAGAGGCTGTGGTTAATTCTCGACCGCTGACCTTTGTCTCTTCGGACGCGGGGGGAGCTTATGCCCTTGACACCTGCACATTTCCTGGTCGGCCGTAAAGTAACAAGCTTGCCTTCTCCGAGAGACCACGGAAGTCAAATCGACAGCAGATACCCGCTTGAGCTCAACGACTAACCAGCCATCATGGGACGAAGACGACCAGGAATGAGCGTGTGCTCATTGCGGGGGAGGATGTTAAGAATGCCGAAGGGTTCGTCCTGCCTCCCCGCCGTATTGCGACGCCGTCGAAGACGTTCATCTTCGCCGCCCAATTTCACGGGTCGACAGGAGGGCCGCCAACACAAAGCCGACGGGAGCGAAGGGGGGTTTCGCCCGCACCATTCCCACGGTAGCCTTCGCTGGATCGGCTCCGATCTTTCCTTCTTCCTATTCTACCTCTCTCTTTCTTTCGAACTTTCTAGTCATCTTCAATAAAACAGTCTTGAAACTGTCACCCACGAGTCGAGTCGCTCCTTTTCAAGGCTCCTGCGCGCGCGGCCCAGCCGCCCTGCTATAGTTACCGCGCAGCGAAGAATTCACTTTCCAATTAGAGTCAGCCGACGAAGATTAGAGCGCAAGTAATCATCTACAGCGAACTCAATACTCGGAGCCTTTACTCCCGGTAAAACTTATTCTCGGTAAAACACCCCCCTCCACCCGAGTTTCGGGGGGGGGGGGGGAGCCGGGTTTCTAGGGCGCCCTCCCCCCCCCTCCCCCTAGCTACGGGCCTGCGCGCAACAATATTCTCAACATAAACACATTCGTGACGCAGACTTCAGAAACTAAACAACTTCAGAGCAGCGGCAGCCGTCGCTGGAGTCGTGCACGACGACAAATGGAATATTAACCCGGCAACCGTGATTATGTCTGGACGCCGTCTGGACCTCTACCAAATGAGACTTCGGAAAGAATGCTTCTGGTCTAAAAGAACTTGGACGTCGTTGCACACTGGACTATGAGTTTTTGCACGAACACTTAAGGAAATCACTGCGGCGCGGCATGCAATCTGAAGTCCTCCACATGGTGCGCCTCAGCTTTGAAAAAAGACCAGTTCGCTTGTCGAAACGTCGGTTCGAGTACCCACCCCGTTTACGAATTTCTCATCGCAAGCTTCCACCTTCGCCTTCTTGCCTTTCTTTTTAGGTCATTCTAGAAGCACTATTTATCTTTTGTCACTTAATTTGTTCGCTTGCTTTAGGTGCTCTTCATAAGTGCGTGTTGTTTCTTACGTTTTCGTGTTCTGTTCGCAGCACCACGACAATCCTTTTTCAGAGAGGGACATTAGAGGTTTTGACATCTTGTCGGGCATTCTGCTACAGCGCTGCCCTGGCGGTCACAGCGTGCAGATCTCAGCCGCGCCTCGTGACGAGAGCTACAAGAATGGCGACTGGCAGAAGCGATGCGTGCGCTGAACGCTGAAGGAAAACAAAAGGAGTCCGGTGGTGCTGTTCCTAGTCAAGTGCCACGTTATGTAGGATGCAGGGAGGATGTATCATTCTTCGTGTTTTTTTTTTGTTTTTTTTTGTTTTTTTTTTCACAAAAGCTCTGAACAAGAAGAGCGGCGACGTTGGATCCAAGCAGACAGGCAAGTAGAGAACCTTCCGCTCTCGCTGTCCTCTCTAGCGGCGTCAGGCCGGTTTACAAAGCGAATTTCGCGGGTGGGCTTTTTTTTATTTCGTAGCGAAGAAGGCCAGCAGTGGGAGCCAGGGTCAGACAGGAGAATATGCAGCGGTCGTTTCCCAGGTAATTAAATGAACAATACCATGCGCCATCCAACATGTGTACCAGCATTTTTTTCACCGCAATACCACTATAAAGGTCCTTTTGATGTCATCACGTATAGTAAACGGTACGATAAGTAAGTAGTTTAGATTTCTTGGCAAACGGTCCCTATGTGAAAGGGCAGGTGCCTTTTCATTCGAAATGTGTACAGAGGCAAGTGCGGTAAAGCCGCCAGGCTGTTGCAAAATATATGCGCGCAATGGAGACTCGACGCTGATATGTTAAACTTTATTCCTGCTACTGACGGGGTTTTTACTATGGAACGAGTAGTGGACTACTCGGAACTTAGTTTGCTAGAGCCAGCTGATGTTGCAAAGCTTTCTTCTGCTTTGGTTGCCCGGGGCGAAGTGATCAGAATTTGCGCCTTGATAGACATGTGCTGACTGTTAAAAAATTTGTTGTTCTGTAATTCACATCATGTATTCTTTTACGTTTCTAGCTTGCCTTTGTCCCCAAGAAATGCGACGCTTGATCAACCTCCGCATGCATATTTGCCCTGGAATGCCAAGCCCTCGGGGCAAAAGTACGCAGCTCTCCTAGCCTGCTTTTTACTGCGTTGATGGAAAGCACGAAATTGACGAAGCGCGGATTTTTCAGTGACAACCAGAAAAAAGTCAGTTTCGCCCCTAGCGCGAAGCAATGAATGCGATAGCAAGAAATTAGAATGTCACACAAAGAACAACTAGCATCTTGATACTTGCAGAGCGCCGCCGCAGCACAAAGGACGCTCGAAAAGGACTCATAGGTATACACAGGACAAGCGTGAACTAACAACTGTCACAGTTGTTACGTGTTTGTACTTGAGCAACGCGCTGCGAGTGTCCACAATGCAGAAGCCGACGCTATTGTTGTTGTTGTTGTTGTTTTTTTCTGACATGGCTCATACCCACTCAGGGGGGATTGGTCATGAATCGATTATATGATACTCTTAGACTTTTCGACGCTGTTTGATATTTCTTTTTCTTTTAAACTGCGGCACGTGGAATGACCCCTCTGCGTCTCCTGCCACGCGGTGGCGTCTGACGCCAAGTGTGCCCGGTGTTCCTCTTTTTTTAGATGCCAAGCAGCTTAGAGCGGAGCTCAATCCGGTGGTGTGTGGCCTGACCACCCTTACTACGCATGCGCCATCTGTCCCCCTTCTCCTCGCGTGAGCGCGAGGAGGTGGGTTGGAGAAGGTGGCGTGAGCGCTGCCTCCGCTTCGTTTCTCCTTTCCCGTTTCTCTTTCGCCGGCGCAGCTGTGCGCTCGTATATAATGCGGCGTGGGTTCGTTATAATGCGGCGTGCGCTCGTATATAATGCGACGCGCGCTCGCACCGTTGCACTCTCCTTCGCAACGGCGCTATGGATGTCAACTTTGGCGCCAGTTGTAGCGGCATCAGTAACATAAGCTGTGACAGCAGCGCAAGCAGCACCGCTGATACACAACTCCACACACAAATCAAACATACACGGACACATACAAATGGAAACAACAAATGGAAACACAAGTGAACACCAGAGCTGCTTCGCATCCTCACATGGTTCCCTTTAGTGGGAAATGGTGTAATTTATTTCCTTCTACATCATGAGTGGTACAGAAGGGGGGCCACTTTTTCGTGCGCGTCTAAGGGCAGTTTTCAATTTGAAAGAAACGGTAAAAGCGTTGCGTGATAGAAAAAAAAGCTCAAGCTGTTCCGAGATCTGCGTACCGCGAGCTGCAAGTGGTGCATATGAATAGCTCGCCGTTATACCGCTGGCACAAGCATGGCGCGTGGCTGTGTTGTCTGGCGCAGCAGGGTGCGGAGCTAGGGATCGTTGGTTCAAATCCCCGATCAGGTGCTTTAGGATTTTTTTCTGCTGATTCATTTTTCTTTATGCCTTTTTTATATATATAAATACATATACATATTCGGGACATGACGGCGACGGCCAAAATCAGCCGAGTGTGTCCATATAATTGCTATCGTAATAAAATTCTCAAAAGGCAGTCGCTATCAAGGCACGGTCTGTGTCACCGTGGAGGTAGTCCGCTTGGCACACATGCCCCATGTTGTCGAGTGCTTTTCTCTGAAATTAGTTTTCAGGCCAAGTTATTTTAGATGTGAAGCATCTTATGGCGAAGCTTAATCCGGTGGTGGTGGTGGTGGTGGTGAGCCGCGTGCCCACCCTTACTGCGCATGCGCAAACAGTAAAAAAAAATAAAAATAAAAAACCCTCTCCCCCTCTCTCTCCTCTAGGCATCCCTCCCCGCGGCAACCACACCCATACTGCGCATGCGCCTCCCTTCCTCTCTCCCCCTCTTACACTCCCCCCTCTCTCCATCCCCTGCCCGCGGCGTCTAACTCCCCCCTGCGCATGCGCGTCCCCCCCTCTCTCTCCTTTCCTACGCTCCCCCCTCTTTCCTCTACGCATCCCTGCCCACGGCGTTCACACTCCCACTGCGCATGTGTGTCACCCCTCTCTCCTCTCCTACGCTCCTCCCTCTCTCGCCTCGCGACGCCGACGCAGGCAGCGTCTGCTAGCGAGTTTCTTGGTTGAAAAAACCGACTGCTGGCGCTGCACAACCGTTCACTGGGCATCCCGTATATATGGCAATGGATCTTGACCTCCAAGGTGGTGCCGGTGGGAGATTTCTCCTGTGCGTTGTTGAACAATAAAAAATTCGCAGCGTGCGCGTTAACTAAAAGCGGAGTGCGGGTCTTTGTGTCCAGTCGGAGTCTTCTGTCTCTCATTGCCCATTAGCAGCGATTGGCATGTTCCAGTAGGAAAAACTTCTCCATCACTGCCTGCTTTGCGCCTCCCCAGTTTTCTCTCCTGCGCAACGCTGCGATGAGCGCCAGCGTCAACGCCGCCGCCAGTGTAAGCGTTAGCGCCCGCTGCTTCACATCTACACATGGTTCCCTTTAGCGGGAAATGGTGTAATTTTTTTCCTAAACTATAATGCAGTACGACCGGCGCCATGGCTGCTAAGGCTGTCAGTGCGACGGGCTGAGAGGATGCCGCGCCTCCTCGCCAAGCACCCTTTTAGGGGTGCCACCTATGCAATGCTCGTTTCATGCGCAGACGCGTAGGCGGATGCCGGATAGCACATACTGGATGGCGCAGGAAAGCTCGCAAGTGAGATTTAGCGTACTGACACCCAATATACGTAGGGAAAGGCCTTGTAAATGTTAGTCGCCGCATCTTCGTGTGCGTGATGTAAGCTAGCATTCATTGCCGCAAAAGGAACATTGCAAGCAGTGTCAAGGCGTGTTTGTTTAGCTAACATTACTTTTCGCTTACTTTATTCGTCTGACGTTATCATTTAGAATAAGTGGAAAACAAAAACCTGATACAGTTCCATGCCGAGATAATCGTCGTAGAACGAAGCTGGAAGTGCGTGACCGTTACACTTGGGAGCTGATCGAGGCATATAGGATAAATCCTGCCCGTGGTTGTGTGAGCGAACCTTCGGTGTCCCTCGCTATGTGAGCTTACTGTTTCAGGTGCGAAGCACCTTGGGGGCTCAAGCTTGTAGGCGTCTCCTGTCGTCACAGTGTGTCATGCAGTCACGGTCCATATGTAGTTAACTTCACGTGATGACGTCATCCATCATGTCATCATGACGACTCAAGGTCGACAAGATTTGTGACGAAATCATGACGTGGTGAAAGACCTTCGGGTCTTGGCTTGTCGACGTCTAATGTCGTCACGGTGTGTCATGTAGTCGTGGTCCATTATAAAAAACGGTTATGCGCCAAAGGAATTGGGTAAATCCTACTACTCGCCGCCGGTCCAATAAAAAAAAATGAAGAAGGCAACAGTTAGTTCAACAAATAGCCGACGACGCTTGTGGAGCTTAAACACCCTTCCCTGCACGCCGTAGGGAATTGAAACCGGGCATGTAGGGAGGAAGAGGAAGAACACTGCATGCTTCGCCCCTCTACAGGTTTCACATTAGTGGAGCTGAAACAACCTTCCCTGCATTCTTCGCTCCTCCCCAGTTTTTTTTTAGGTGCTACTTTGTGACAGCGGTGTAACGTTGTTTTAGATGACCAACGATCTCGATTCATCCAGCCGCTGTCTGTGTATACCCCATCTTTCATTCATTAAGCATTCAGTTCAGAGCATGCGATCGTCCAGTGTTTTTCCGTCTCATGTTGTGCGTGTCGGTTAGCGCGGTTTAAAAAAAAGAAAAACCTTTACGATGAGTGTCAATCAAGCAGCCAGACCTGGTGCTGTTCAAACATGCTTTGAGGTATTCGTGGCAGCCACGACATTAAAGACTGTGCTTTGGAGCCTCCACACATCGTGCGGCGAAATAACTCCATGGCAGCGTGCCCGATGTTCCATGCGCATTAGCATACCTGTTATAGATTTATCCAATCTTCCTCCAAGAGTTCTGACCATGTCCCGGCTGCGGAATAAAAAGCAATATGGCAGCGTTATGACTTCGTTTTCTATAAAGAGCTTCCGTTGTATAAGCGCGAACCTTCGCATTGAATTCAGTAACCCTAGTGATCACTTTTAACAACTATTAAAACAGGGTAAATTGCCTGCTGCTCACCCAGTCAATAAATATATGAGGTCCGGATCTCCTGGCACCCGGCCATTCCTGTAATAATCCCACAGTCCATCCAATGTGGGTTGCGATTCAATTGTGCCCTGGGAACCTCTCACGAAACTGTCGTCCTATTTTGAAATAGATGCGATGGAATCAAGGCAGGTTCAAAGCGAATGTAGCCCGTAAGAACACGATGGTAATTCATTGCTGCTTTTGTACTTCTTTAGCTATGGCACGTTCAAAATGCATTCTTCTAGCGGAAAGATATAAGGGTAACGCTGTAGGAAAGGAGAAAATAACTTCTATTTGCTAAAATAAATTCTTCTTCTTCATAGCTTCTACTTCTCTTATTTTTGTGACTTTTGTGCAAAAAAAAAATTCGGCAGATCCCACGTACCATGGGAATCGATGTTATGCGAAGCATGGGGAGGGAAGGTGACTGTGGTGTAATTTTTTTTTGTTGATCGAAACGTTACGAAATGACGCTAAACATATGTACAAAGTTATACGCACAGCACAGACATATATCTTGAACAGTCGCGTATGTTTTATATAACCAGTTGTTTACAGTTGCGTAACGATGGCAAGAACAACATGGGTATTACCAGCACCAGAAGCGGTAAGCTGAAACGTAGCGCTTGTGCTTGCGAGGATGGTAGCCCTGGATAGTGCTACGTAGACCAACTTCAGTGGATGGCGCTTAACTGCAATTGACGCTAACCCGGCATGACGCCTGTAACATTGCAGAACATAGTTAATGTTTCTAAAATTAGATGGGTAGCCACAATTGACGTTTCAGCAACATTAGGCCTGCATAGGGTCTTTTTACAAAGGCGTTCAGAGACCTGGCGTGGCTCTGTGGTAGAATACTCGATTGCCCCGCAGAATACTTGGGTTCGATGCCTACTGGGACCATAAAATATATTATTTGCATTCATCTGGTCAACACTGCCGATGTCGTTTTTCTTAAAGCTCTCGTATTTAAATTACCAATGCCTGTTCTCACCATTCCTCGGTAGATATAATCAAACAGCTCATACCTGCATACCGCGGCCCGTGGTATACGGGTATGTGCCACACATCTCTGGAGGAAAGGGTCTGACGTCGCACGCGACGGGATTTTCACATTATTCACGTAATGACCAGACAATCACTATCGTCAAACCCTGTTACCCTCCCATATTAATTTTCGTCTATCCCAAGTTAAGGAGGTGATCACGAGAGAGCCCAGACGTAGGCAGCTAGATAGATAGATAGATAGATAGATAGATAGATAGATAGATAGATAGATAGATAGATAGATAGATAGATAGATAGATAGATAGATAGAAACGGTCAGTGTTTGCAGTACGCAAAGAAATGGTTCGCATTGAAAATCAAAACAAAAAAAAAGAAACAGGTAGATCCCATGCATTGCGGCAATTGATGTAATGCGAAGCAGCCAGCGAGGAGCAAATCATGCTGTACATAACATACATGTCATGATTTAGATGTTATGACCTGTTTCTTATGTTAGTCATACAATCACGTCGTGCAATGCCAATTTTGGTGTATATCAAGCTAGCGAACTGGACGCAAGTGCACCATGAGCGTGGCATCTAAATCACGTTTTACGTGATATGCATGTTGTGATTTTAATGTTTCCACCTGCCATTTATGTCCGTCATACAGTCGCGTGACGCAATACCATATTTGGTGTAATATCAAGCGAGTGAAACGGCCGTGAGCGTGCCATGAGCGTGGCATGCAAGTCTTGTTGCACACGACGTCATGATTTCCATATCATCACTTGTCATTTATGTTCGTCATACAGTCATGTCACGCAATAGCAATATTGGTATTGCGAGCTAGCGAAACAGCCGTCAGCCGTCAAGCTAGCGAAACAGCCGTCAGCGCACCATGAGCGTGGCATGTAAATCATGTTGTACATGACACGCACGCCACATTACCACCTGTCGTTTATGTTGCTCATGCAAAAATGTCGTATCATACCTATTTTTTTATATATCAAGTTGAGCAAACGGCCGCAGGAGCACCACGGCCATGGCGTGTAAATCATACCGTTCATGAGAAGTTAGTCAAGATTTTGATGATATGACCAGTCATTCATGTTCTAACTCGCGAAACGTTAGCCTCAATATCGAAATAGTAATGATCACAGATGTATTATTCTTAGTTGATTGAGTTAAGTTTAACCTGCTTCTACTACCTCCTGCGTACCATCTCCATCACCATTAAGACCGACCTTTCTGAAAGCTATGCTCTATATGCTTAGGCGAAGAATCCATCGGTCGGCAGATTATCCATCGCGCAGGTATGGGCCACAGAAATTGAACGAGCCCCAATACTCACCATCCACTAAAGCCTAGCGAAATGTACTTAGCGGCAAAAAAAAAAATTGTACTGTTGGTAATGAGTCGCGCAAAGTTGGGGCAGGGCAGAGTTGGTACGTACTCGGCTGCTTCTGACTTGACTAGGCACACTTGCATTCAAGCGCCAATGCAGGAAATGTTCACGTGATCACATGGTAAATCACTAGTATTAGCTAGGCATTGATTGGGTTTTATTGGGTATCACCTGGCAGCTGCAGCACTAAGTGGCTCAATTAGGCTAATTAGCTCAGTGGGCATATTCAAGGCTTGGTCTCGATTGCCTGGCATCCTAAATCAACCTAGTACATTTTGTAGCTGAATTAGACAAATAGCTTAATTGGACTAACTTCCATATTCGAGCTTTGGTCTAGATTTGCTCGCATGCCAGGTCAACATATACTTGGTAAATAGCGAATTAGTCTAGCTGACACGAACTACGGTCAGTGTTAACGCTTTCCTCGGCACCAAGCTCTTTAGGACTAGGCACACTAAAACCTCAACTTGACTTGATTAGGTCTAATTAGGCTTTGATTTCATTTGCTTAAGTGCGCTGAGTTAATTAGGTTTTCAGACTCAACGAGGATTATCAGGCTTGGCTATGATTAACATGATTTATCTATGCAGAGCTATGCTGGGCGCGCGCCGGCATGATGACTGTTTCTAGTCTACATCGTGAGTCGGACAAACGGCGGTCATAACAGCTCTGCTGTAAAAGACGAATGCAGCTCAAATGGCTCCTCGAGGTCGTGCACGAAAAGCCATGCGCAAGCGGCAAGCCAGACAGGACGACGCGTGTGCCGGCAAAAGCACGCCTGCTGCTCAAGTTTCCAAAGACTGAAAGGATCACACGCTCAATTCAAAAGTGGCTATTTGCACTTTTCATTACAACTCCGCGGGTTTCTGTACTTCTCATGAAAATTCAGTCTAACCTCTGAGTTTCGCTGGTCATCCAGCTCGACAGAGTGAAATGGCCCAAGAATTTTTTCAACCAGTGACACAAACAACGTTCACGTCTTCATATACGCCAGGTATTACAAACTTGTAGTTATGACGTGCATTTAATCATTTCTCGACATCTTTAGGGTTTGAAGAATGGACCCGTGTGCAAGCAACTGGTTGCTAACGGCTTAAAAAGTCATAATGACCACAGCAAATTACTAAGTTACTTCTCTGGGGCTGTAATTGACGAATGTGGCCAATTACATTTTAAATGAAGCAGTTGCATTTGTAGTACATTACTCATTTTCTGTAACTTGTACAAGTCGTATCATTATCCAAGAAAGGAGTCATAAAAATCTTCAAAATTTATACGGCCACAAGCTTACTTTCGGTACTATGCCAACGGTACTTTAACCAACGTAGGGAGAAAGTTCGTTTCTGGAAGGGATACTCTACAATTGATCGGAACCGTGCAATTAACCAAGTAATTGAGAAATGTCCTGTGTACAACAAAACCGTTTATATAGATTTCATAGACTACAAAAAGACATTCGACTAAGTAAGGTTACCATCAGTCCTACGTCGTCAAGGAGCGCTTGAAATAAATAACCTTATAAAACATCGACAAAAACTCTGCAGCTTTGCTTCGTCACAAGAAGAGCAATAGATTTCACATAGAGAAATAGGTACCACAGGGAGATACAATGTCTCCATTGTTTTTCACTGCATGCATAGGAAAAAATGTTTAAACGCCTAAATTGGAAAAAAAAATGAATAGACACTAACGGAAGGTATCTTAGCAACGTACTATTCGTAGGCGACATATTGCTCCTCAGCAATACTGTCGACTAATTACGCAATATAATCGAACACCTCAGACGGACAAGTTCTAAAGTAGTATTATTAACGAGTATTAGCCCCTCGTTAGTACCACAATACTAAAGTATTGCTGAATATGAACATGCGAAAGACTAAAATAATGATTGACAGCCTAGAGAACAAGCAAGAGTTCGTGATTGCAATCAACCTCTGGAGTGTGTACAAGAGTATGTGCACCTATTACAATTATTGACAGGGGAGCACACTTCAGACAAGGAAATCCACCGAACAATAAGGATGGGCTGGAACGCCTGCAGTAGATATTCCGAAGTAATGAAAGTCAATCCACCGCTATCCCTAGAGCGGAAAGTGTACAGCTATTTTATATTGCCAGTGCCTACATACCGGCCAGATACTTGGCGGATAACAAAGAAACTCGAGGGTAACAGCCGCACAACTGGCGATAGAACGAAAAATTATAGGCATATGATTGAGAGACAGAAATAACGCAGATTTGGTTAGGGAATGAACGTGGGTAGCCTATATTCTAGCCGACACTAATAAGAAAAGCGGGACCTAAGCAAGGCATGTAATGAGAAGGACCGATAACTGTTGGTCAGCTAGATCTAGTCAGTCGATACAAAGGGACAGGAGACGTAGCGAGGGACGGCATAGTGGTATATGTAGTGGCATCAAAATGTTCGTCGGCATATAAAGGAACCAGCTCACACGGGCTATGGTAAATTAGGGATAATTGGTAGAGGCCTTCGTGCTACAGTGCGTTTAAAAATGGGCTGACAATTCTGATGACGGCCTACGTCCCCAATGATTAAACGCTCTATTACCAGCATGGCATGGCGTAAAGACCGATTTTCGCTTAAAGCACAAGGCGCGATTTCCTTAACCATTAAGCTTGTAATTTTACAGAGTCCGGTTGTTGGACAAAAAGATATTATGACCAAGCGGAGTTTAATTTTCACCCGTTGGTGTACACTTTTCAGATAAACTTACCCGGTTTCTTGTTATACCAACGAGCTTGTACTGTACTCTTGGATTTTGCATTTCCAGATATTTTAAGTTTACCTGGAATCAAGCACAACTTGCTTACTGTCATAAAATACTAGAGGAATATGAAGGCACTTGCTTTAGCAAAAAAAGTCACAGGTTCACCGCAAGGGTGAAGCAATGAATGCGATAGCAACGAATTGTAACGTTATGCGAAGTATGACCGGCAGCTAACTCTTTTGGGTCCGATCCAACGCAACTCCACAAAACGCTGGTGTAAGAGAATACAGCCGCTCTAGGGACACTTCGCACAGTCTCTTCGAGTTGAGAGCGCAGTACGTACAAGGTTATACGAGCCACTCGCTGATCGCTGCCGAGATAGGGAGACAGCGGGCGCGCGCCATGCGATCGTCCGTAAAATCATAGTTCACGGTAGCTGCTCGAGAACCCCTCCACCACCCGTCGCGTCTTTTCATGCTGGTTAAAGACCGGGGCGTTTTCTCTCTGCTTGAGCATGCGATGGCCGGTCTAACAGACCGGGGAATCTTATCGTATGCGCCCTCCAAGTGACGGGGTCAGGCCGGCAACTTTGATCTCTACTTCAGCCGCGTTCATCGCCTCCGCTTGCGCGCTATTACCCGCGGGTAGAATGTACAATACGCTGGGGGATCTTACCAATTTCGACTTTATACGGGGCATGACGGCGACGACGAAAGCCCTCCGAGACTGTCCATGTAATTGATACCACCATAGAAACCTTAGTGATGAAAACACTGCTCAACGTCGGTGAATATATTATGCAGGAAAGTCCTCTTGTATGCCGTGCTTGCTTAAGTACGCGCTTAAGGACGTTACTTACAAATGTCTTGCCAACGTTGTAAAGCTTGGCTTTCGTGCAAAAGATATCTTTGTAAAGTGGTAACTAATTCTTGGTACCCATGATGAGCCATTTACCCACTTTCGTTTGTATCAAATAAAAGAAGCAATAACAAGCTTACTTACAGCATTTGCCATGACGGCTGCGTAGGCAATCAATTCCTCATTCTTCGTGAAGCTCCCTTGGTGAACTTTATCGGAAATCACGTGGAGTTCCACGGTAAACATTCTGCCATTCAGATTCCTACCTTCTATTCGGTGTTCTGCTTCGTTCCGGAGCGTGAAAAAGAATGAACGATAATGCTTCCGGGCTATTTTGTCATCCACATTTAGGCGTATCTACCAAGTTAAATATCTGGCTGCTTTATTTTAACAGAATAAATACAATATAGCAGTGACCGCTGCAGCAAAATAATATCGCGACACTTGAAAGAAGCAACACAAAGGTGACACACTGAACAGATCGTGCGCAAACTACCAACTGTTTTACTGACCGCAGAGCATCACTTAAATAGACCATCCGTACAGAAGTGCGCAGATGCGCACAAACACACCAGGTGCTAACGCACCTTATCCATCAAAAAAGACAATTCTGCACTATAAAACGATATCGAGGCCTCACTTACACAGCTATTAACTTCCGTTTTTATCATAAATGCTTCCAAAAGCTCTCGAGCACACGTATTATTGCTACATCCCAGTATTTTGATCTGCTGAAATCGTGCCTCGCATCCACAGGCTGCGCAGTCAGCGGGCAAATGAGCCATTTCATTATTTTCGACAAACAGCTGGTGTTCACGGTGCGCGGTCGTCTACGCAGCGGCCTGTCTGGCCCACATAAGATTTGCCGTAGGAAAACGGAATCTCATAAACCACTCCCACGTCGCATTGCACCACCGGCTTGGTATGCATCTTGCCCCAAAGGCTAGCGCGCTCCTGGCCGCACGAAATTCTTGAGCACAACCGCGAGAGCTTCTTAGGTGCAGAAAACACCATGCTGACTCCGTGGCGGTTTGCAACCTTCGTCAGGTTGTTTGTCACCCTGTGTAAATAGGGCAACGCTAGCGGCTTCTTTCTCTCATACGCAGCGGATGAGTCTTTTTGCCGCTGGTTCCTCGAGCGCCCTTTGAGCTTTTTTAGGAGGGTTTCAGCCACCGCCGCAAGTACAGACAGCGGGAACCCAGCTGCCTTTAGTCTTCCAGTCTGAGCAAGGAAGCTGCCCACACTCTCATGCGAGCACGATTTCACAAGCACCGACTCTAAACACAGAGACGCGCCTGCCCTCTTCACTACTTTAGAGTGTGAGGATGAGTACGGTAAGGGCTTTTTCCGAGCCCGCGGACAATACTGTCATGAGTGTGTAAATGCTACTGCGGCACTGCCGCTGAACTGGCGCCAGGTGGACGAAGACGAAGGCGTTATTGTTGTGTGGCTTAGTCTGAGCTGCCCTCTTGACCTGCCATCCTGTGCGTTCTGTGTAGTGCTGTCTCGATCAGTGCTGACTGATGACCGTTGAATAAATACTCCCCGTAACATCTCGCCTTACGCCCCAGCCCATATGCACTCCCGCCCACAACGCTGACCACAACGCCACCCCACTTCTGGATGCAGCCTCTTCCGTTCCACGGTCCTCCCCACGATACCGGAATCCATCTGAGTGGCGCACCCCAGACAATCGACCGATTTGTTTTTCTTGTTCTTGCGTTGGCCACATTTCCCGCCATTGCCGCAACAAATGGTCTTCCCAACCAAGTTGTTCAAATGACCGCCGTCAGGATCGCGGACAGTAATTCTCGAACACGTTCCTTCGATGAAGACCTTCAGGAACTCCCACCACGCCGCTCATTTCCACGATCCGAACCCACCTACGCGGACGTCGTCGCCCACAGAAACTTCTCCAGCTGGTCGCCGTCGCCTCAGGGTCGCCAGTCGCGGTCGCCTCAGGGTCGCCAGTCGCGGTCGCCTCACGGTCGCCAGTCGCGCTCCCCTCAGCGCCTTCGCTCTCCGTCGCCGGCTTATTCTGGACACCTCCCGGAAAACTAACAAGTGCAGCTCCTGGAGGTGGCGCTGCACTGACGACTCGGACCCAAAACCCTCTACCGACCACTAATACCAGACGAAATTTACTTAGTGTCCTCATCGATGGCCTCGCTGTTACTGCTCTAATCGACACTGGCGCCCATTTTTCCGTCATGAGTTCTAAGCTCCGATCCCGCCTCAAGAAAGTTCTTACGCCTGCTGTGTGTCCTACAGTACGCGTGGCCAACGGCAGTCGAGCATCAGTTCTTGGCATGTGCACCGCCCGTGTTACTGTTGCCGGCCACCAAACTTCAGTTCTGTTCGCTGTTCTTGACGCTTGCCCACATGACGTTATTCTTGGAATTGATTTCTTGACCAATCACTCTGCCCTCATCGATTGTTCCACTGGCGTTTTTAGGCTCGAGTTGCCTTTGTGCTCCGATGTAACTACTGCAAGTCGCACTCGGCTTCGGAACGTGGAGTTTCTACGGCTACCACCTCAGACTGATGTGTGCGTCCCCATGTCCCCGTTCCCGTCTGTCCCTGATGGAGAATACTTGGTAGCTCCCCTCATTGACCTCACTCTTTCCCGCAACATTGCCCTTCCCCATACCGTAGTGGTGGTCGCAAACAACAGGACGCTTCTTCCGGTTCTCAACTTCTCATATTCGACCCAAGTTCTTCCTCAAGGCATTACCCTAGCAGAACTATCAAGTCTGGAAGAATGTACGATTCCTTGTTTCACCCCTGACGCAAAGACCGTGGCCAAACCTGCCATATCCGCGCAAAATACGACATTCCTGGACAAAATGATCTCCACTGACCTCCTACCTTCCCAAGCTGAAGCGCTCCGCGGTGTTCTGTTTTCTTACCTCGACATTTTTGATATCGACGACCGTCCTCTAGGCCGCACCAGCGTCGTAGACCACCGTATAGACAACGGCGACGCCAGTCCCGCTTCACAGACACCCTTACCGTGTGTCTCACACTGAGCGCCAGGTCATCCAGAAGGAGGTAGAGAAAATGCCCGAAAAAGATGTCATAGTGCCTTCATCTAGTCCTTGGGCATCACCTGTGGTGCTAGTTAAAAAGAAGGACAACAGTTGGCGCCTTTGCGTCGACTATTGCCATCTCAACCGAATAACCAAGAAGGACGTCTACCCTTTGCCTCGAATCGACGACGCGCTCGACTGCCTCCACGGTGCCCAGTATTTCTCGTCGCTCGATCTTCGCTCCGGATACTGGCAAATTTCTGTTGATGACCGCGACCGCGAGCAGACAGCATTCATCACACCCGATGGTCTTTACCAATTTAAGGTCATGCCGTTTGGGTTGTGTAATGCCCCTGCAGCTTTTGAACGCATGATGGGCTCTCTCCTACGCGGTTTTAAGTGGTCAACCTGCCTCTGCTATCTGGACGATGTCATTGTTTTCTCGCCCACCTTTGAGAGCCACCTCCCTCGCCTGTCGGCCATTCTCGACGTTTTTCGCTGCGCTGGCCTCCAGCTCAACTCGTCGAAGTGCACCTTTGGCGCCGACAAATTAAACTACTTGGCCACCTTGTTGACGCTACTGGAGTTCAACCCGACCCTGACAAAGTCCGCGCTGTCCGCGAATTCCCAGTTCCGCGTTCTATACAAGAGGTACGCAGCTTTCTGGGGCTCTGCTCATACTTCCGCCGCTTTGTCATCAACTTTGCTGACATCGCTCGGCCCCTCACGGATCTCCTCAAAGAGAACGCGGCTTTTTCCTGGGGTGCGGACCAAGCACATTCCTTTGCGTCGATGATTTACGCTCTCACGTCACCACCAGTGCTGGCTCATTTTGACCCCACCGCCCCAACCGAGCTTTGCACTGACGCAAGTGGCCACGGCATTGGGGCTATACTCGCTCAGGTACAGAATGGCACAAACCGTGTGATAGCTTATGCTAGCCGCCTGCTGTCACAGTCGGAAAAGAATTACTCTATTACCGAGCGGGAATGTCTAGCTCTCGTCTGGGCCGTCGCTAAATTTCGATCGTACCTATACGGGCGCCCGTTCGCAGTCATCACAGACCATCATAAGTTGTGCTGGCTGTCCACACTTAAGGACCCTACTGGAAGACTCTGCCGTTGGGCATTACGATTGCAAGAGTACACGTTCTCAGTGGTGTACAAATCTGGAAAGTTCCACAGCGATGCCGACTGCTTATCCCGGCACCCTGTTGATCCCCCCAATCTGCACCGACTTGAAAGCCGATGCCTCCATCTTCGCCATCACGGACTTTCTACACGTAGCGGATGAACAACGGCGAGATCCCCTCATTACTCGTCATCATTGACCGCCTTCAAGCAGGCACTGCCGACCGTTCGCTCAGCATGTTCTTGCTGCAAGACAACGTTTTGTACCACCGAAACATACACTCAGAGGGCGCAGAACTTTTACTTGTCGTTCCACATCATCTGCGCAAGGACGTCCTTCAACATTTTCACGACGCCCCAACTTCCGGACATTTAGGCGTCTCCCGAACCTACGACCGTGTTCGACGACGGTTTTTCTGGAAGGGCCTTTATCGTTCCGTTCGCCGCTACATTGCAGCTTGCGACCTCTGCCAGCGCCGAAAGAAACCGACGACTGCCCTTGCCGGCCGCCTCCAGCCTATTGAAGTACCAGCCGAGCCGTTCTATCGAGTGGGATTGGACTTGCTAGGTCCCTTCCCAACTTCGACAGCCGGAAATAAGTGGGTTGAGGTAGCCACGGATTGCGCCACTCGGTATGCAATCACTCGAGCGCTACCGACCAGCAGCGCGACAGACGTGGCCGATTTCCTCCTATATGACATCATTCTCCAGCATGGTGCTCCTTGTCACCTACTCACAGATCGTGGTCGCTGCTTTCTCTCTCGTGTCGTTGACGACCTACTGCGATCTTGTGCTACTCGTCACAACTTTGGCACTTCTTATCACCCTCAGACTAACGGGCTTACCGAACGCCTCAACCGCGCCCTGACGGATATGCTTTCTCTGTACGTTTCTGGCGAACACACCGATTGGAACATTGCTCTCCCGTTCGTCACCTTCGCCTATAACTCGTCGCGTCATGAAACTGCCGGCTATTCACCCTTTTATCTTCTGTTTGGCCGTGATCCGCTGCTACCTTTCGACACCCTGCTTCCGTCTGACCCATCATCCACCACCTCATACGCTCAAGATGCCATCACCCGTGCTCTCGTCGCACGCACGGTCGCCCGCACTCGGCTCTGATTGTCACAGACCACACTAAAATCCATCTATGATAGTCGACACAAAGATGCCGAGTTTTCTCCGGGCTCTCTCGTTCTGCTGTGGCTCCCATCTCGTCGTGTTGGTCTCAGCGAGAAGCTCTTACCACGATACGTCGGGCCCTGCCGGGTCCTGCGCCTCCCACCTATGAGATTTCCCTGACAGCCAACTCATCGACTGCTACACCCAGAACTGACATCGTGCACGTTTCTCGCCTGAAGGCCTACAACGGTGACACGCCATTTTAAACATAGCAGGGACCGAGACGGTGCTTTACAGGCAGGGGTAATGTCATGAGTGTGTAAATGCTACTGCAGCACCGCCGCTGAACTGGCGCCAGATGGACGAAGACGAAGGCGTTATTGTTGTGGGGTTTAGTCTGAGCTGCCCTGTTGACCTGCCATCCTGTGCGTTCTGTGTAGTGCTCTCTCGATCAGGTGCTGACTGACGACCGTTGAATAAATACTCCCCGTAACAATACGCATAACAAGTGTGATGATGCCTGAATGTGAGCTCAAGGTCTAGAAACTGAAGCGATCCTTCCTGTGGTAGCTCGTAAGTAAAACTTAGACCCTTTCCATACTTGTTGAAATTTATCATAAGGCTGTCCACATTAGCGCAACTAGCAGTGTTTGTTTGTTTGTTCAGAACTACCAGGAAATCGTCCACGCACCTGAATACTTTTAAAGCTGCGTCGTTTTTGCACGCCTCAAGCAGAGCGCAGTGAATATCGGCTAAAAAAATGTTGCACATTACTGCGGCAACATATGACCCAATACATATGCCTTGTCTTTGCAGGTACAAACCTTCGTCATAATTTATGAAAATGTGCTTTAAATAAAATTCCAATACAGACATAAAATTATCAACACTGGGACCCGTTGAATTCTGAAAATCAATAGCTGAATTCTCTAGTATGCACAACCTAACTCACTTAAAAACCTCACTATGGCAAACAGAATATAACAAATCTTGTACATCAACCGAAAATGTCAACGCAGGTGAAATGTCGCCTTCAAAAAGAAACGCGAAACTTCCATAGAATTCTTTGTCGTGAACGGATCACTGACACTCAACAGAATCAGGTACCTTGGTAAAAGCATGCTAGCCTGGTGCTGCCATTAGCCTTTTTCACTCACAATAGTGGGAAAAAGAATGTCTACTTTATGCGTTTTGGCGCTGAAAAACACTTTCAAAGTGCTAGATTTACTTCCTTGAATTGAGTTCGCAAGTTTTGTTAAATTGAACTCTTTGCACAATGCCACTGCTTTAGTTTTTACACGTGCTTCAGAAGGTTTTACCTTGACAAAGTTCTTTTCAATGGCCTGGCGAGTTCTTTCGTGATAGATCGCTCAGGCCATAACCACGAAGCCACCCTCTTTATCAGCCATCGTCTAGCTCAGTCCTTCCTCCTTGAAGTATCTAACGATGTCACCCAGTTTGTCTTTCGTTGTTCTGTTTGCCGGTCGACTTGTGCTCTTCTGAAGGCTTTCCACCCCTTCCAGGAAGCGGCTTTCATGGTTTTCATGATCTACTTTTCCTGCCATTTTTCGGTTATAAGCCAGAAGCTTGAAGACGGGTACCGCAGGTTCGTGAGAGAACTTCGGACCTTTCTTCGAAACCATTGAAATGTTTTTGGGAAGTTGTACATCTCCAATGATGACGAGGTCGGAGTCACTCGATATTTTAGCATTAACTACTGTTCTTAAAGCTGACAGGGCTTGTCTCAAGTAGAAACACCGCCACTGCTTCGTCAGATCCGCTGCCATCATTCTTGCTGTCCGCCACTTGCTTTAAGCCACCACATCAGGAAAGCTGCCATGGCACACAACGCGTAAACAGTCTTGAAAGAACCGTACCTGTCGCCATATTTCCGATTACCATATCTTCACGAGCCGCTTCACATGCCCATCAAAAGGTTTGACGCCGCCAAAAGCACCCAAATATCCTGAGGAATTCGGCCTTTCTTGCGACAGAAGGCCCAATACCTTGCCTCGCAAGTTGACACGACGATATGGCTCACAAGTACTATAATCCTGTCGTCCGGAGACCAAAAAGAAGGAGAATATAAGAAGGAGCCCGATGTAGAATATGTAAAACCTTTATCGCGGTGGCCACAGCACCGCTACCAGCAGTATCACCACGTTGAGTAAGATATAGTCTACCATTGACAATGGTAGAGTTAAGGGAAGCACGGTGAGTTCCCGAGGCAGCGGAAATTCTGGAAAGTAACTTATGGTAAATGCTCCACGGACTAGTTCTGAAACATTACAAAACTGCTTCAGACAAGAGGTAACTACGAGCTCACTAGATGCATTGATCAAACGGGACCAGCAACCATAGGTCGGCAAAAATTGTGGAGCTCACTCAAACTCACTCACGAAATATATTTGACGCTTTGGACTCACTCCGACTCAGACTCACCAAAATTTTTTTCAGCCGGACTCACTCGGACTCACACTCACCAAAATTTTCTTCACCCGGACTCATTCGGACTCAAACTCAACAAAATATTACACACCCGGACTCACTCAGACTCAGACTCACGGCTCGATCTGAGTCTCAGTGAGTCCGAGTGAGTCGACTCATGAGTCCGTTAGGCTAGAATTGACTTTTTTCGACCTTGTTTTCAATAATCTTTAATATCAATACCTGATGTTTTTGGTGGTCATCTTGGTGCCTTTTGATAAAGTAGCTTCGAATAAGAGTTATGAGTGGTTGCAAACCAGTAAAGATAATTTTTTTAAGAGATGACAACATAACATGTATTTATCAAGAACTTCCCTGGAAGAGTTGACGAGCATGAGGTCAAGGCACCCCCCTATGTAATTGACGCATCTGATCAATAAATATTGAAATGGTGTATGAACGATACTGCTTTGGAATACGTGTGAGTAGACGTGAGTATAAAGGTGAATTCAGGTAAGCCTGATAGTAATGGTGAAGATGAGTAGATAAGACCATAGGTCGGCAAATGAAAGTGGAACTCAGTCAGACTCACTCAAGAATTATACTTTGCGCTTTGGACTCACTCGGACTCAGACTCACCAAAATTTTCCTGAGCCGGACTCACTCGGACTCACACTCACGAAAATTTTCTTCAACCGGACTCACTCAAACTCGAACTCACCAAAATATTACGCACCCGGACTCACTCAGACTCAGACTCACGGCTCGATATGAGTCTGAGTGAATCCGAGTGAGTCGACTCATGAGTGAGTTCGCCTACCTATGCCAGCAACACATCACTACTCGCACGGTATCTGAAGTTTTCCAGAAAATATGCTCATGACCAGGAAGAATCACATACTGGTATGACTGGCAAAATGAAGGTTCCGTGCATCAGCATTTGGAGCAATATTCAGCTCTTCTCAGCACTTCTAAAATGACTACGTCAATTAAGATGGCCTTAAGAGGAAGGCAACATGGCCACGGATGTCAATACTGAAAATGGTCAACGAGCCAGCGATACAGGGCTAAACTAATATGTTCACCTGAGTGGTCAGTGTATTGTAAGAGTCATATGTAACGGCCTCATGGTACACGATACACTGAACGCATTCATATACCATATTATCAAACTAAGTTTCATAATGAACCAGCTCACCCAAACCAAAGTTCTGCTGTACATTATATTAGTGCAGCCCGAGGAGTGAAGTACTGACAGTGATGAAAAGGTTCACCTTACGATTCCACTCCTCCAACGGTGTACACTCTAATCTGGTGGGACATGTTCCCTAGACGCTGCAAATGGACAGGCCCTCTCGGGCAAACTGAAACAGCAACCTAGCGGCTACCAGGCGTTTCAAGACACTGGAGAGGTGAGTAGACCTGGCGTTCACAGCGTCTCATCAAATGCTTTACGAAAAAAAAAGAAAGCGCCCCGTCACATTCACCACGCATGAGTCTCTGAAAATTTCATACGGTTCCTTATGCCATCGCTTAACATGACTCGAAGGCGAAAGCTGCCCTTTTCTTGTTCTTTTTCTCCTCAGTCGATTGCACTGCTACTCCCACACTCTCAAAATGGTTTCTGCGCAACACGAGGTGCTGCAGGGCGTCCGAGATACGGCCACCTTTGAGCAAGCCATTCAGCATAGCGAGGTGTAGCCAAGCACGGATCACAATGAATCATATTTACTCAATACGTTTGCTAGCCTGTTCGCCAGCATGATTACGAGAAATCGCATACCCCAAACGGCATGTAAAGGAAGAAAGCACATTCTTTATGAATTGTCAGCATGTGGTCATTCTCGTGCCTACTGTACTGTGCCCCTCTCGTTCTTCAATGTACACGTTCTCGCGCGCTGTGTTTGGCTCATAATTGTTGACGCATTTACTGCCATTTGTGTAGCATACATTTATTACTTCCCTTGATTTATACACGGTTAGTTCTATAGCCATAATACTTGTACACCACCGTGTTTACAAGTATTATGGCTAAAGTGCATAGGTGACTACTTTACTGCATAGGTATTCTCCTTTTTCCAATATTTTTATTAGTTTTGGCTTGAGGAACACTATAATATTAGTTGAGAAAAATATGGAAACGCCAGAAGGGAAGCAATGTGCACTAGACGGTATCCTGGCAAAGTTTTGTATGATGTATTATGTACAACTGAGGTAAAGGACTCTTATGCAAGCAAATGTCATAGCTCGAGTGGTGCTTAATTTTGTTACTATACAAGTAACGATACCACATTCTGAAGCAAGGATTTCTGAGAACAGCATAATACAATGGCAGTATTTATAATTGCGTCACATGATCGCGTAGTTTATGTGCAAATGTACTGCCACAAAGTGTTATTCTACCTATCGGGTTAATAACTCTGCCTCTTGATCATCAAACTAAGTCAGCAAGTGTAGCCGTGTTTGCAATGAAATCAGAAGAACGTGCACTAACGGGCAGCAAGTTGTTGGTGATCCTCCTCCTCGCTGTCTTCGTTTCCTGAACGCTGGAACACCGTGGCTGAAATAATATATATTACACTTAAACTATGAAGTTAAGCACATACCTTTATGCACGTTGACATGAATTGAGAATGTATACAGAGATACACAAACGCGAATAAACTGTAGCCCTTCTGGGCACTTCTTTAAATATTTGAACTGCATTTAAAGGAAGTACTTACAAGACTTGAGGTATCGCAAAAAGCACATTTCTCGCTTCCTAGGCACATAGTGTTAACGTTCTCCACAGATTACAGTCAGACAACACGTATAACATATTTTGGTTTGATTTTAAAGTTTTCGTCGCCCACCACCCGCAAGCCTGGTCCTCCGCAATTGACATTTCACGGCGCGCCAACGCAGTTCCGCTGAGATTGCGAACTCTGCGTCCTGCTTGCAGCCTAAATCGCAGAAATCTCTGTCGGAGCTGCTGGACAACTCACTCATCGTTCTTCACTTGCATCACGTACTACTGACAGCCGATGGCACAGCTGCTGCTTGCCGTCTTGCCGTCACGTCAGTCTGTGTTTACAGGTCGTTTATAAAACCACTCGTTTTATATCGAAACCGAAAGCGTTTTTTGAAGGTAGCGGTATTAAAAATATATTGGATGCATCGCCAAACACTACGGTAGTCGTTTTAGGGTCATCGACACGAGTGTTTTTATTTGGAGCAACAATCTGAAACAACTCTAGTGGCGTCCATAATCACGTCAGTTTAATCATATGACCACCTTCTCTCAATTATATTGAAGCGCTGGTCATATACTTCAAAATAAACGCGCCACTCATGCGATGTAATGTTAAAGCTGCGGCTGAGACACGTATTACTCTTTTCATGCAACGCATTTTTACTAACTAAAGGGAAGACGCATAAACATAACGCTTATGCTTTCGGTGATAGTATCATATTGGCAACATTCCTAGGCTTCGAACTTTCAGGGACATACAAACACATAAAATGTCAGTTGCAAAAGTCTATTCGCAGGAAATCATGACCAGGATTTGGGGACATTTGCACGTAGCGCCCTCTTTTGTCGGTGACAGCAGCGGCCTACCGTAACTGAATGGGAAGTAGGCGAAAAAAATCATATCTCATGAAAAAAGCTAGTTATCAAAAACTGCTCCCGGTTCTACAAAGCAGAGACTTAATTAAACATTCTGTCAAAATTACAGTGTCGCACTGCAAACCGCGTGGCTTCCCAGTGTGTTTAATATTTAACAATGGGTCCCATGTATTTCCAATGGGGGTGTTCATTTGTCTAGGGAAGCCACAGGTTTTGTAGTACGATACTAAAATTTCGCCAGAGTGTTCCAGTAGGTCTCTGCTGTATAGATCCCGTAGTCATTTTTGATAACTAGTTTATTTCAAAAGATATGATTTTTTTGCCTATTTCCCATTCAGTTATGGCAGGATGCGGTTGCTGCCGCCGAGAGATGGCGCCACGTACGAATGTCTCCAAATCCTGGGAATGGCTGGAATGCTACGTGGACCTTTTCCTTAATAATTTCTCTGCCGAAGAGGAGCTGATCTCGTCCATTTCGAAACAAGCATTTGGGGGGCACCGCAGTTCACGTACCCTGATTCAGTTTGCTGTTTTCTCTTTGGCTTGAACAGATGACACAATAAAAGTTTAAAAATATGGTCAAAACATGCATTTTGGTCGAGGAAAGAATTGAAATGACGTCTCGCTTTTCTTGCGAGCGGCGCGCGCGTGCCGGCTACAGCTTCGTTCAGAAAAAAAGAACGGCAAAAATGCGCTTGTTTGCCGAAGTTTTGTGAAATGAAGCGAAGTTTGCGTTCTCCTGCGAGCGTGGCAGGGCAGCACATTTCCTCTAATCATCGGGTGCATACATAGCTCGGCACACTCACTCACGAGTGCACTCAACTCACACTCACTCACACTCATTCAAACGTGGTGAGTTGAGTATTAGTGAGTACTCATGCGTGTGAGTGGACGTGAGTGTGAACGTGAGTGAGAACTCATGAGTGTGAGTGGTCGTGAGTGTGAACGTGAGTGAGTACTCATGAGTGTGAGTGGACGTGAGTGTGAACGTGAGTGAGTGCGAAGGCTGAAAAAATTGTGGTGAGTTTGAGTGAGTACTCCCTTAAAGTGCCGACCTATGGAGCTCGGCACACTCACTCATGAGTGCACTCAACTCACACTCACTCACACTCATTTGAACGTGGTGAGTTGAGTATGAGTGAGTACTCATGCGTGTGAGTGGACGTGAGTGTGAACGTGAGTGAGAACTCATGAGTGCGAGCGGTCGTGAGTGTGAACGTGAGTGAGTACTCATGAGTGTGAGTGGACGTGAGTGTGAACGTGAGTGAGTGCGAAGGCTGAAAAAAATTGTGAGTGAGTTTGAGTGAGTACTCCCTTAAGGTGCCAACCTATGGGCGCAGACGTCGACCGCGTCTCGACGTATTGGCAGAGGGCACCATTACATGCAAGCAAAGCCCCAAGTGCGCGTACAGAGTTACTTTTCACAAAAACGCTTGTCCCTGCCTTTTTTTTTTTTTTTTTAATTTCAGGCATTTTCTGCACCGAAGGTTCGTAAGGTTGGGGCACTTTCCGTGGTGCTGCGCAGTCAAGGGAATCATCTTCATGCTTTCAGAAAAAATATGTTTTGCTTGTATCTTGCGAATAAAGCGCCTTTGAGTGATTTTTTAGTTGTTTCAAGAGACATAGAATAGAAGATACTAATGAGAACTAACAGACATTGATGCCAAGTAAAATATAGGGGATGTTATTAGAACGAATCGTAATGTAAATGTGAAGCCAGAAAAGTGGACGAAAAGATAACTTGCCACCGACAGGGATCGAACCTGCGACCTTCGAATAACGCGTCTTCCAGAACCATCACGTCTGTCGGTCCCTGCCGGTGGCAATTTATCTTTTCGTCCACTTTTCTTTCTTCAAATTTACATTACAATTCCTCAAGACCGAAAAAGAAAAAAATGGACAGACTCATACGCACAGTCCACAAGATCGCCCTCGGCCTCTGCCGCACCACATCGACAACGCAACTCCTTAGCCTCGGAATTCACAATACACTAGACGAACTTATCGAAGCTCACCGAACTGCACAAATCGAACGACTGCGTGGGAGTAAGACCGGAAGATGGATACTCCAACGTATCGGCGTCCCTTCATCACCAAGCGGATCCGACTTGATCTCGCTACCCCCCTGATCAGAAAACGCTTTATAGTGCAGCCGTTGCCGAAGAACATGTTGGCCGGCATTCACGACGGTAGAAGATCGACCCGCGCCAGAAACCTGCACAGCGCTTACCATACGGACACAAAGGCCGCTCACGTCGACGCGGCCAGATACGGATCCCCCAGACACGCCTATGCAATCAAAGTATCGGCGAAACGCACCTATCTATCTATCTATCTATCTATCTATCTATCTATCTATCTATCTATCTATCTATCTATCTATCTATCTATCTATCTATCTATCTAGCCGCCTACGACTTTGTGCTCTCCTGGCCGTATCGTTAATGGCATTTATACCAAATTCAATATGGCATAACATGACCGTTTGACGAACATAAATGGCTGGTCATATCATGAAAATCATGACTAACTTGTCATGAAAAGTATGATTTACATGCCACGCTCATGGCGCGCTCGCGGCCGTTTCGTTAGCTTGATATACACCAAATTTGGGATTGAGTGACGTGACTGTATGACGAACATAAATGACAAGTGGTAATATAGAAATCATGACTTGTCATGGGCGACATGACTTGCATGCTACGCTTCATGGCGGGCTCGCGGCCGTTTCGTTAGCTTGATATACACCAAATATCGTACTGAGTGACATGACTGTATAAAAACCATAATTGGCAGGTGCTAACTTGAAAATCTTGGCATGCATGTCATCTACAACGCCATTTACATGTCACGCTCATGGTGCGCTTGCGTCCAGTTCGCTAGCTATACACCAAACGACGGATGAAATAAGAATGCATGGGTATTTGTCTGTGTGTAGGTGCCTTGAAAAAATGTTCAGTGGTATTTCCTGGGCAATGTTGCACCGCGCCAGCATTCCAATGAACGGTGGGCGCTCCAACGCGGGTCGTAATGACGTTTTCTTTAGGCCTGTGAATGAATGAAAACACGCATTTAGACGATCGGAAAGCCGTGTTAATGGAAAACTAACTATTAGAGCACGGAAAAGAACGAAAAATGTATTGTGTATGTTTGGCCGTTGAATAGCTTCAGTGCGGTTACCTGAAAGAGCGGAGAGGCATGGTCTCTCTATTCTTACGAGGGAGTAGCCAGCGGCGAGACGGTGGCCCCAACGGGTCCTCCCCGGCTAGTTCCTCAGGACTTCATTAAAGTTCTTTGTCTATCTATCTATCTATCTATCTATCTATCTATCTATCTATCTATCTATCTATCTATCTATCTATCTATCTATCTGTCTGTCTGTTCCTCCATCCGTCCGTCCGTGCGTCCGTCTGTCTGTCTCTTTAGCCCACCACTACACGGACTGGCAAAAACAGCAGGCAGGCCTCGTGCCGGGACAAGCCTTCGTGCCCTACCACCCTTCTAGTGACTTCACTTGCCTCCGGGGCAGTGAGTGCCGATGCAACATCGAACGAACTATAATGGATATCACTGAAAGCCACCAAGCCACACCAGTTAGTGGACTCGGTTTAATTTTTATACGCCCGTCGAAAGGCGGCGTTGATCAGTTCTTATTGAAATAGCAATTACATGAACTCTGCAACCGCATTATGGCCGTTGCCGCGTGCTTCATGTAAAGCCCAAGGGCGATAACATAGCACCGCAAGTTATGTTATATGTCCGAGTGAAAACTAGCGAGTGCTGTCGACGAGAAGGGCTTATGCGAAGAGAAAAAGCGCCGGCAGTCTTCCGTCGCGAGAAAGGCCAGTAGGGTGTGTCGGAGCGGAAGCGGCGCGGGTCCATAATGAACTGCGCGCTTTTGAGCGACAGGGAACGTTTGCGCGCGTCCTATGTTGACAGGAATTATTAGACGGCTCCTACTATTCCGCTAACTGTGTTCTGACCGTTCAGCTTGCGTTGAAACAATAGACAGCACGAAGATCGCTGCGCTCACTCCAGATCGCCGCATTTCCTGGCGCCAGCGTTTTGTTGAGTTGCCGCAGGTTGGATGCTAACGGAGTTATCTGCTAGTCTTACATGACATACAATTCCAGCTTCTTGTTATCGCATTTGTTGCATCGACATTGCGGCGCAAGTGACTCTTCGTTTTGCTGACAGTTTCACTATCCGTCGCGGTACTGCCTCATATGACAGCAAGGTGAGAACCCCCTCTTTTGTTTGCGTCAGTCTTCTGCGTAGTTCTTTCCCCCCGGTGTGCTGGGCAGTTAGAAGTAGAGCGCGTTGGAATTTAACTGCATTCACGGAAACTGATGATGGTGTCATCATAGGCGGACTCACGTGGGGGGGGGGGGGGGCATGGGGGAGCCCCCTCTACTCACATAAGAGGGGGGTGGGGCGAAGTCTGCCCCATACATTGACTTAATAAGGGAAGATGACACTGCAGTGGACCTTCGTGCCCCGTGAACGCGAACCCTGCGCACGCCTAGAGATTCATGGCGTTTTTGTGAACCCCCCGCAGCCTATAACTTCTTTGGGGACTCAGGTTCACAATTCGCGGTAGTACTACCAGTAGTACTACCAGTAGTACTGTGAAAAGAAACGAACCGCGTCAAAACCTCGACGGGCGTTTTTAAACCCCCCGGCTAAAGCTTCTGGTATTAGTGGGAGAACGTAGAGGCTGTGTTTCCACGTGTTCTGTGATAACAATACTCGGGCTCTATAAGTAAGCCATATGAAACAACTCAATTGAAGACTTTTAATAGCTATGCATTTACAGCTGGTATACAGAGACGAGGTAACACTTTCTATATAAGTTATTGAGTAGAACTTTCGTAGAATATATATCTACGCGAGTAGCTTCGGGAAGTGCCCCCACTTTCTTTTAAAATAAAAATATCGCTCTTTTATGTCCACAACGTAATGCATATCGAACACGTGACAACGCTATCTGAATCGACCTTACCTGCCCTTCGAAAGCAACTTTCGTATCCTGTCGTCTTCCAGGGAGTGAGCTCTAACAATGCCTATTGTTGATTCACCTGAAGCGTATGCCACGGCTGTCACTGCCTTGTTCAGGCACAAGAAGTAGACCTTCACCGATACGGGAACCCTTTTACCGCTTAAGCTGGTATACCTCGGAACAGCCCGTTTTGGTACCGATGTCTTCTGCCGCCGCGGCCGGTGTCCTTCGCAGCCATTGCGGAAATTGAGGGACAACAAAAAAAGGCGTCCTAGCCGGAATCAACCGCAGGCATTCTCTGTGGTATTTAGGTATCCCACCACGGAGCCTCGCTACGTTTCTTTTTCTTGAAGACATCAAGATAGCGCCCGTGCTTCGAACTATTATTTCCGTAAAAAGACTCTATTGAGGTGCCATAATGGGCGTTAGTCATGGTAGCATCTATGCATGTAGCGTGTAGAAGAGCCGCAGAATCGCACGCGGTATCACAACATATTCTCACGCGGTCGTGACGTTGACGAAGGCAGCAGCAGACGTGCTGGAGACTAAACTTGTTACTTCGGTGAACCTGTGCCAAAATATGCAACTACGTATGTGCACATATTGCCTTATAGATTAGGAGAAAGTAGTTCGCAAAGTGATGATGAATTATGGCATAGTGGGTACTTCGCACCTGCTCTTCGGGGAAGGCCAATATCTAGGAAGATGCTGGCCTTCCTCAAAGGCCAATACATTTATATCGTATGGTTGGACGTTATCCCTTTTTATTTTGCCTAATCTATAAACGCACCACCGACCGAAAAGACAAAGCTTCAGCCCATGGGTTGCGTGAACATATTGCACATGCATAGCATTGCACAGTCGTCAGCAAGCTTAACACGAACGCTCCGAAGCGTGTCCTGAAACAGTTTGATTGACGCTAGCGCCGCGTAGCTTTGCGTTATGTTGCCGAGATGTTATTCATGCATGCCGGCATACTATCCAAGCATTCCGAGGTATTACCTCGGCGAAAGCGCCCAGCGCTTCGCGGCTGGCATCAGGCAAACTAGTCCAGCTCACGCGTCGGAGCATCCGTGTTAAGCTTGCTGACGACTGTACATGCGGGACGGCCGCAGGACAATGGTGGGCCCGATGCTGGAAAAATCAGTGTCATACCAAATGTGCATAAAGTTTCACACCATTTTAAAAAGATCGCCCTGCGAGAAGACGTCCTCGTAATGTTCTCTGCTACAGAGAAAGTAAGTCGACTGTGTGAGCTTACGAATCCTAAGGAAGAGTCGCAATTGACTAGGTTTGTTGAGTGTCCCCTAGCTGTCGTCTATATGTTCCCTCTGTCGTGCGACGCGGTTTACATAGGACAGACTGGTAGGTGTATCAATGACCACTTGCGCGAGCATTGTTACAATGTAAAAAACAATGTTTCTTCTGGTAGTTTCCTGGCTATGCACTGCAAGACGTGTGCATGCACACATAATCAGTTGACACGTGGTATTATTGAGGCGATTTGTGTGAAGTTGTGTGTGATTACGCCATCTGTAGCATTATCTGGAAAAGAGCTCCATTTTCTCGGGCGAGTTCAATGAAGTGTTGACGTAGAATTCTTAATTTGATATTTGCTTAAACTGCGTTTTCTGGTCCTGTGTGCTGCACCAAACGCTTAATTGTTTTTGGTCATGTGTGCGGCGTCACATGTGCTGTAAGTTGAGCGATATAATGTGCTGTAGGGTCGAGGAATAAGCAAAAAGTAGGAAGATTAGCGCTCGTCCTGTTGCCTGTGTCTTCCTTCCTTGCAGTTGCCTCTTTTCTTCATGCTCAAACTCAGCTACGTTATAGCAATTCGACAGTATAATTCATAGCTCATTAGTACTGCTGACCAATGCTGACGTTAGCAATTCTTTCTTGGTAAGCAGAACTAGCATCAATTTTTATGATGCGAAATGTACAATTCGTTATCTGATCATATGCTTTGCCGTAAAATTACATCTCTCATCTGACCCGCTTGAACTCTTTGTATACCCGTCCTCTCGCCCATCGGAGTTATTGCGGTTCACGCCGAAAAATCAGCGCGCGTGTTACGGGATCAAAGCAGAAGAGGAAGTTGAGGACGAAGATATTGCATGCCCGTTCACAATGATGATAGCTTTTGCCAACGACTAGCCACATAAAGAAAAGCTTAACACCTCCGTTGTAAAAAGCACAACCGAGTGGGGGCATATTTGGCAGGTGCTCTGAGATCACGAATGGAAGTTTACCAGTATCCTTAACGAGAAAATTACGGAAAAGCTTAATCTTACCTAAGGGCAAGAAACGTGGAGGCTTACAAGAAGGCTTCGACCTAGTTTGTTGACAATGGTGCGCGCCGCGGGAAGGAAAACGGTAGGTTTGTCATCACAGGACAAGCCAAACAAGTCAGACAATGAGGAGAAGACGAATTCTTGAAGCGTTGAAAAATGCTGGAACTGGAGGCAAAATTTCGATAAGTGGTCTTCTTCGAGGCAGCAATTATTTGAAGATTTTTCACTTATTAAGTTACAAGAAGAAAGCAGAGTGAGTCAAAAGCTGTGTGCCTAAATGGAGCTCAAATTATTTTGATATTGCCAATAAAGGCGCAGTTGGAAAAAAAAATCATTCCATTAACCGTATCCTTGCCGGTGCCTTAAAGATACTAGCGTCTAACCGACAGTTCTAATGCGATCTGGGAACAACCGTTGAATCAACAGAACTTGGCTGCACTTCATAATGTGTTAATTAGGGATCAATATATGAACATCAATGTGACTGCATATTTATTTGTTACGCCACTAAGTATTCTGACAGAATGCTGAACTTGCTCAAATAATACCTGACGTGTGGTGAATGCCTATATTGGTATTTATCTGGAAAACGATTAATCATGCTGTACCCACAGAACGAATGTAGAAAAAAATAAGTCGCATTATTTTGTGTGTAGCAGGGCCCATTGGTTTCGTTAAAAATAATCGCAGTTCAGAATTTTCTACGAAGCAGCACTACCAGACGCGTTATATGCTCTTTAATGATCTGTTCTATATCACACACACAAAAAATATCACATCACGCATTTTCGAATCGCGTCTGATCCATAGGTCGGCAAAAGTTGTGGAGCTCACTCAGACTCACTCTTCAAATATATTTTGCGCTTAGGGCTCACTCGGGCGCAGACTCACCAAAATTTTCGTGAGCTGGACTCACACTCACGAAAATTTTCTTCAACTGGACTCGCTCGGACTCAAACTCTCCAAAACATTACACACCCGGACTCACTCAGACTGACTCACGGCTCTATATGAGTCTGAGTGAGTCCAAGTGAGTCGACTCATGAGTCCGTTAGTGCAGAATTAGTTTAAAAACAATGGTGTTGATGCTCTTTCACATCAATATCTGACGTAGTATGTGCTCTTCTTGGAGTTATGAGTGGTTGCAAACCAGTAAAGACATTTTTCTTGAAAAAGATGACAACATAAGATAGATCTGACAACTGGGCGAGTTGGTATGGATGCATGGATTTTGAAAGGCGCGACAACTCAGACGAAAATACGAATGAACACACGAACACAAGCGCCGTGTGTTCATTCGTATTTTCGTCTGAGTTGTCGTGCCGTTCAAAATCCATGCAACATAAGATATATTTATCAAGAACTTCCCTGGCAGATTTGGCGGGGGGGGGGGGGGGAGTTTCAAGGCAACCTCCTACGTCATACACGCCTCTGATGAATAGATATTGAAATGGTGTATCAACGATACTGCTTCGGAATAAGTGTGCGTAGACCTGAGTATAAACGTGAATCCAGGTAAGGCTCATAGTAACGCTCAAGGTTAGTTGACAGGACCATAGGTCGGCAAACAAAAGTGGAACTCACCCAGACTCACTCAAGAAATGTATCTTGCGCTTTGGACTCACTCGGAGTCAGACTCATCAAAATTTTCCTGAGCATTCACAAATATTACATAATTTACAAGGAACGGGCTGTGGAAGACGAACATTCAACTACATCAGGAACTTCTTAGCCGGCCGACAAGCAATCATCAAAATCGGCGACATCAAGTCCGCACCAATCAGCATGGGCACCAGGGGACACACCCCAGGGGGCCGTCCTCTCCCCGCTGCTTTTTAACGTTGCACTCCTGTAGCTCCCCGGGAAGCTCAATACCATACCGTATATTCGACATGCACTATAGCGGATGACGTTACAATCTGGACTACACACGGAAATCTAGGACAAATAGAGGCAGCTCTCCAAATGGTGGCCGATGAGGTACAACACCAAGCAGAAGCATGGTGTTGTCTCCGATGTGCACCAGACAAGTCTGAACTGCTAATGTTCCGGAGAAAGGGAGACAAGGCCATGGTTCACGTTCGGGTACATGACACCCCCATTCCAGAGCGAGACAGCATTCGGATTCTTGGAGTTACATTTAGCAACACCGGGGCCAACGGGGCCGTGCTGAATAAGTTACAAATGCACATGCGAGCAAATCACGCACATGCTCTCTAGAATTGCCAATAGGCACCGAGGCTTGAAGGAACATGACATCCTACGGCTAATACAGGCTTTCGTAATATGCAGAATAACTTCCGGCACTCCCTACCTTCACTTACGGAAATGTGACATACATAAATTAGATGTCCTAATTCGTAACGTATACAAGAAGGCACTAAGTTTACCACAGAAAACATCCACCTCGCGGCTTCTGAAATTAGGCGTCCAACACAGCCGAAGAGCTAATCGAGGCTCATCTTACGAACCAAATTATGTGCCTGGCTACTACCAAAACAGGCAGGATGGTCCTGGACGAGCTCCACATTTCTGTTCCCCCCTACAGCGTCGTACAGGCAAGACATACCCCGTGAATGGCGGGGCTGTTTTCTGAATAAGCCCTTGCCCCGGAATATGCACCAAGACTACCACCACGGACGGAGAGCAGCTCGAGCTAAAGCATTGAATAAATGCTATGGTAATACAGAGGGAGCCTACTTCGTAGACGCTGCAGGTCCCCTTGGGAGGAATTTCTACAATAGCAGTAATTCACCAAAGTAAGGTAGTTGACGGCCAATCACTAAAATGCTGTGATGGATCTATTGTAGAGGAAACTGCAGTAGCCCTAGCAGCAACGCACTCCACTACGGAATACATACATACAGATTCGAAAATAGCCTACCGGAACTACATGAGGGGACGTATTTCACCTGCAGCTCACGCCATCGTATGGCAGGCACGAACACGAGCCACGCAAAGCAGCCCATCTGGCTGCCAGGTCACCAGGGGGGTAGCCGGAAACGAGCTAGTACACAACTCGGCCCGAGCATTCCTTCCCCGGGCTCTGTCTACCGACCCCTCAGACCACGGCATCCAACCACCAATACCGGCTACAACATACACAGATATATTACAGCTATATCGCCTACGAAGACAAACTTTGCCTCATCCCGTTAAGGGACTTACTAAAGCCGAGGAGACCTGTCTGCGCAGGCTCCAAACTATGTCGTACACCAGCCCGGTCATAAAGGCCAAAATAGACCCAGCACAATTTAGTACAATGTGTAAATTCTGTGGCAGTCGCGCTGACCTGTTTCACATGGTTTGGGCCTGCCAGTCTAATAGAAGCATCGCGCAACCTACGCAGCCAACATGGGAGGGGTCGGAGGAGGCTTTGTCGAGCCCACCTCTCGAGGACCAACGGAGACTCGTGGAGCGGGTGCGAATTGCAGCGCAATCCAACGGAGTCCCGGAATAGGGACCCGCCCAGTCCTCTCTTAAACCACATTTTTGCAATAAATGTTTTATTCATTCATTCTTCAGCCGGACTCCCTCAGACTCAAACTCGCCAAAATACTACTCACCCGGACTCACTCAGACTCAGACTCATGGCTGGATCTGAGTCTGAGTGAGTCCGAGTGAGTCGACTCATGAGTGAGTTCGCCAACCTATGGTCTGATCTATTGCCGGCACAAAGTGAAACCACAGGTCCAAAAACGTATATTCAGCTCCGGCTAAACTCGTCAGGCTCTCTTCATGTACATTTTTACTTTGATATTTTTGAGGTAACCATCACGGAAACCAGACCATTAAAGGAGCTGTCGTTAAGGCATCTCTAATTGCGTTCTAAAAATTCGTGTGCTGTCCGATGGCGAGATTGTGAAGTAACAAAGCTTATTGCCGCATGTTGGAACGCCTGGCCAGATAGTGCCTTACCAGTGAAGCATACTACAGTTCATTAAACACGGCTTTGCATATTTTAGAACTTTGTTAAATGACTGTTGAAGACGTGCTTACTATAAATCATTGCCATAGGAGCAGGTTTCTTGGTTTAGCGCATCCGGAATTCGCACGCGTATGCTTTTGCAAGTAAATTAGTTCACTGCTGTTGTTATTGTCGCAATTTCGTTGTTCCCATTGCGCAAACAAAGCGTTGGGTGGATATTCACGCGGCTGCCAATAAAGGTCATTGTGTTCATTACTTTTTGTAATGCGAAGTAAAGATGGTAGCCAGCAGTCGGAAAGACGATGCACCATACAGGTTGTATAAAGAAGTTATGCAGTTATTGTGAAGTCCACACCAGATTTCTAAATAAGTAATATTTGCGGTGTCTAAATATAGATGCTTCTTTGTTAGGAGCGCAAACGTGCTGAGAATATTTGCCGAGGGTGTAGAAGTCCGTACCCTTTGATAGCACGAAGGGGGATAATGTTAGAGGAGGCATTATTATCAAGCGGCTTGAATCGCCACTTGTGGATTTGTTCTAGCCACTACACAATGACCACTTCTGAGGACCAGGTCAATACGTTCTTGTCAGCCCGGTATACCGGCAAATTGATGACGGCTCTAGCAGAACCTTTGCTGCAAAATCTGTAAGGACGTGGCATATACTTATCCGACATGTTAAGTGTAACCGTACATACAAAGTCTATCATGCAATATGAAGGTTCAGAAGAGATATCACTGAGACCTCTTCTCGTATTTTTTTAACTCCTTGTAATGTCAGGCGTCTATGTTTCCGTATATCATGTTAAGAGTGCAACAAAAAGAGCTGTGGGGCGAAACATATCAAGCCATATGTACCATGCCGATACCCTTTGGTGTATGAAATACCCTTGACACGTGGTAAAATATACGAGCCGAAAATCGGCACATGAATCAAACGATAGCTACCGAGCATCAGAGATCACTGAGGAACAGGTGATAATTGCATCTGCCAAAGTACACCAGATCTCACAAATGTCAACCTGAGACAACACGCTTAAGAATACCTGGAAGCATCACAAATGTTGTGGTCAGAGGAATGTAAACAATATTTTATTAAGCGAATAGAAAAAAAATGCATCAGTTTTACTTGTGTGATTTCCTACAAGATGTAAATCATATACAGGCACATGAGGCATGAAGGACGGTCTCTGAGTGTTTCTGCTTAGTGTTTTTCATATCATGATTTCTCCCACATATATTTGTTCTTTCAAAAGCCATTTTCTAATTTTACTATGTTGCTGTTGGCTGATTCCCTCTGAGCTAAGTTCTCTTCTCGTCCCGCATTTGTTTTTTCTTTTATATTGCGAGAATTATTTTGTCCAATGTTTTATTATAGTTCATATATAGGCCCAGGGTTGGCGAAAAGTACGCAGGTCAGGCTGCTTTAGGGTTACACGGGATAGCGGCCAGTGAACTTTTGAGCACCCCTCCCCCCCCCTTTCAATGCATGCTTATTTAACAATGCCCGAGACCATCAGTGGACCATCAAGTTTCCTTAAAAAGCGCGCTGCAGAACATGCATCGTGCAAAGCACCAAATGCGGGGATTTCAATTACATTCCTAGCACTATGGTGGATAAAACGGGCTGCTCGTAAACACTCTTGAAAAAACTGAAGCGCGCTTGAGCTTTGCTTTCAACAGTAGAACGCGAATGCGTAATCGGGCCCCGTGCGCATCGCCTTCAACCGTGCGCGCAACATCGCCCGTTTCAAACTGTCCCAGAATTCCTGCTGCAATTACAGTTGTGAAGTGCTCACGCCATAATACTTCCTTTTGCAAATTGGCGAACGAACCACTACGCGTCTGTAAGGTGCTAGGAGCACCTGCACACTTTGTAATGGGTGGACAGCCGTAAACCACCCAATCGTTGCGCAATGAACATCTTTTGACGCCTGTTGCGATTCTATGCTTCTGTCACGTAATATTACGCACGTTAAGGAGCTTCTCCCACTCCACGACATTCTAATAGTGCTGTTTTTTTTTACAGCGAAAGCTGTATATGGCTAGGAGAAACGAAAAACCGCTCGGCATCTGTGTCACGAGCGGTCTCCATTGGCTGTGCTATCAGTTACGTCGTTCTGAGCGTCGTACCCAAGCTCGCGCGCCATTGGCGTGCGAGCTTGCAAGGTCGAACGCTTGCAGCCACGGCGCGCCCTCTGGCGCGCCGAAGAAACGGCGTTGCGGCCAGAAGAGCGTCGACGTGATTGCGGGAGCGCGTACGCCGGGGCGAACGCCCGCTTTGGGCGAGAGCTTCTCCAGCAGCACTTTGGCTTCAGCTGCGACGTCTGTGACCGCCTGTGGTTCGACCACAACCTGGCAACGATAATTGTGGAAGGCTTCAGTGCAGCGTCGGGTTGAACCCACTGCTAAACACTGGGGCCGCACATTTCAGCTTCGCTGGTTAACCATTTGTACGTAGTGCTTGGGCGGTGATTTTTTTATGAAGGACTCTCAAGCATCGACAAAAGCGCCATGGTATGCTTGATATGCAGAATGTTATGGTTGGATTTTAACTCGGACGGAACATTATTACTATTTATTTATTTGCATCTATCTCGAATTCTCGCGCACGGACAAGTCCGATTTTTCGCTCACAATCAACGACACCAACACCAACGCCCACAGCGGAATTTCCGCGAAACGGGCTTTTTAACGCTATCGCGTTAAAAGCCGGCGTGTCCCAGACACAACCATTGTCTGTCAGGCCAGTATTCTTTTACAGCGAAAGCTGTTATGAGATCACAACAAGGGCCGTTTTCGCGCCGTAGTTGTCCGTAACCACTATCGCCCGAAATAAAAAAACAAACTAAACAAATAAAAAATACCTATGCCAGAATGGGAATCTAACCCGGGCCCTCTGCGTGGCAGCCCAGCACTCTAGCAGTGAGCGAACCAACCCAACCGAAAGTCCATACTGCAATAACTGTGGCTCCATAGAAACTGTCGAACATATTTTGTTTGAGTGCCGAGCGTATGCCGATGAGCGTGCTCTCTACGAACATTGCATGCATAAGCTGACCCGAAGAACTTTATCAATTGACTGCGTCTTGGGTCCTTTACCCTGCGCCACGCAACAGAGGCACGCGATGAAACTATTATTCAGATATTTAGAGAGCATCGGTCAGCTCGACAAACTTTAATGGCACCTTGAAAGCACGTGATAAGTCAATGTCAGCACACGTCGCCGCCCAAGACACGAAAAACTCAGTTTGTGTTTTTACCTCCTCTTTATTCTATTTTACCTTTTTATATTTTTTCTATATCTCTTTGTGTCTTTCAGTCCTCAATCCCCTTCCCCACACAGAGTAGCAAGTCAGTGATTTACACACGCCGGCTAAATTATCTGCCTTTCAGTAAAGAGCTTTCTCTCTCTCTCTCTCTCTCTCTCTCTTGCAGTGAGCTACGCCATTGCTTGAAACTACGTTGCCAACTAACCCTATGCACGCTTCATGTCGGGTAAGGAATGGCGTTAACATGTGTAATAAAGCGTGTTATAGCAGTAAAGTAACGACCAGGCGTCACACAATGCGAATTGCGTAACGAGTGGGTCGTTCAATGCTCCAAACCATTACAAAAGCCTCAGGAATAATTCTTCATCGTCGTCAGCCGCAGCATCAACGAAGTGCACATAATGCGTTACAAGTGTGTAGCGCTACAGCGATTTTCCGAAGAATGACGAATATTGGCATAGTGGACGCTTCCCCACTGCACAAAAATTATGAAGATTTATAGCGTAGTGGGTACCACGCATGCAGTGGCGTAGCCAGGAATTTTGTTCGGCGGGGTGGGGGGGGGGGGGGGGGGGGCTCGCATTTCAAGACTATATATGCACACACACACAAACACACACACACCCACACACATTATATATATATATATATATATATATATATATATATATATATATATATACATATATATATATAAAGGAAAGAATTGTAAACTTAAGGGCTCGTTTGCTTCGCTAAACACAGTATTAATGAGAACTAACCGACAAAGATGACAAGGAAAGTATAGGGGAAGCTATTAGAAGAAATTGTCATGTAAATGTTAAGAAATGAAAGTGGACGAAAAGATAACTGCGAGGGATTATTAGTCAGCTGCCCGCTCATAATAAGATCACGTACTACGTGACGCCTACAGGCAAAAAAGGGTGTTCCACACTCGCCGTAATGGCAACAGGCGGCGCTGACTGACGCTCCCACGTTTAAGTACACATATATACCCCATAAAGTGGACGGAGGGATGACTGCCACCGTAGCTCAGTGGTAGAGCATCGGACGCGTTATTCGAAGGTCGCAGGTTCGGATCCTGCCGGTGGCAAGTTATCTTTTCGTCCACTTTCATTTCTTAACATTTACATTACAATTACTTCTAATAGCTTCCCCTATACTTTCCTTGGCATCTTTGTCGGTTAGTTCTCTTATATATATATATATATATATATATATATATATATATATATATATATATATATATATAGTATGAGAGAGAGATGCGTACTTCATACTGACGTAAAGGTAGCGCAAAAAAAAAACGGGGAGAAGAAAGTGAACAACTGAAAGCTTTAATGCTTGAGCAGAAAATATACCTAAACTAGGCGCGCGACCACTTCCCGCGCATGCGCATCGTGGACAAGGCAAAAAGCAAACCAGCACAAAAACACACCTCCGTATTTTGGCTGCGTGCATAGATACCTTTTATCTGTTTGATGAGGCGCTGGCAGGTGATCTTTATCACCGAGACAGTAAAGGCTGCATTTTTTAGACGATCCGCCTGCTCTTGAAAGCTGCGAAGAGCGAAATGCGTACAAGATCTATGGACAGCGGATTTCAGGCATGACAGAGCAATCCCGTTCTTCACCAACTTAGAGTGGAAGGAACGGTAGCTCAAGAGCGGTTTTATAGACCGGGGTGCGTACATCCAGCAGACGCGCTGGGAAGAAAAATGCAGGGATAGGTCGAGGAATTGTAAGGTGTTGTCAACAGGCACCTCACAGGTGAAGTTCAATCCACCGCCTCGGTCGGTAAAAGCCCGGTGTACCACATCTGCAAACGATTCGATTTGTACACTTCTCGTCAAAACCAAAAAATCGTCGACATACCGAAAAACTTTTATGGTTATGTCCTGCAAATCTATCTGCAAGTCCCTGTCAACCTTGCTCAAGTATATGTTACTAAGTACGGGGAGCAACTCGTGAACCTATGCACACACCCGACTTTTGCACAAAGACCTTATCCTTAAAACCCACCACGGTGTTACATAGGTAGAAGCTTAACAGTTCCAAAAAGGCCTCTGCCATGGTTCCACTGGAATTCCTGAAATCCACTTCATCGTTATCGTCAACGATGCATTCCTTCACGCGTTGCATCAATAAGTCATGTGGAAGGGCGTAGAAAAGGTCCTCCACATCAATGCTTATAGCCGTACACGCGGAGCACTCTACGGTAGACAAAAATTGAACGACTTCCCCGGAGTTGCGTACAAAAAACGGATCAATAGATTGACAGGACATAACCATAAATGTTTTTCGGTATGTCAACGATTTTTTGGTTTTGACTAGAAGTGTACAAATCGAATCGTTTGCAGATGTGGTACACCGGGCTTTTACCGACCGAGGCGGTGGATTGAACTTCACCTGTGAGGTGCCTGTTGACAACACCTTACAATTCCTCGACCTATCACTGCATTTTTCTTCCCAGCGCGTCTGCTGGATGTATGCACCCCGGTCTACAAAACCGCTCTTGAGCTACCGTTCCTTCCACTCTAAGTTGGTGAAGAACGGGATTGCTCTGTCATGCCTGAAATCCGCTGTCCATAGATCTTGTACGCATTTCGCTCTTCGCAGCTTTCAAGAGCAGGCGGATCGTCTAAAAAATGCAGCCTTTACTGTCTCGGTGATAAAGATCACCTGCCAGCGCCTCATCAAACAGATAAAAGGTATCGATGCACGCAGCCAAAATACGCTTCAAAATGAAAAAAATGGCTGTTACGCCATACGTAAACGCACTCTCACATCGGCTTAAGAAGACAGCCCAGCGGTTTGGGCTGAGGGTGGTTTTTTCGGCTAGTAACAAGCTAGGTAGACTATGTTCAATGGTCGGCAACAGGCTTGACGACGTCGGAACACGCGGTTGCTCCATTAACCATAAGGTAAAGTTCGTGTCGTGCAGGGCCAACGTCGTCTATTGCATCCCTCTGTCGTGTGGTCGTGTCTACGTCGGCCAGACAGGCCGATGTTTGAACATACGTCTACGTCTAAGAGAGTATCAGTCTTCCTTGCGGGGAGACCCCTTACGCACCTGGCTATGCACTGCGCTGAGTGCCGGTGCGAAGCGCAATTCCCCGCGACGGAGATCTTGTTTAAACACCACGATCGCACGACACGAGAACTTGCTGAGGCTTTTTATATTAACACGAGGGCATCTATGTGCATTAGTCATCCTTCTTTGGCCATCTCGGAAAAGGAAGTGATGCTACTAAAGGAAAGGGGGTAGCCTGTTGGGGGGGGTTGTGTGGTGGTGGGGGGGGTGGGGGGGGGGGGGGGTGGGGGGGGGGGGGGGCTGGCGGAGGTGTGTTTTTGTGCTGGTTTGCTTTTTGCCTTGTCCACGATGCGCATACGCGGGAAGTGGTCGCGCGCCTAGTTTAGGTGTATTTTCTGTTCAAGCAATAAAGCTTTCAGTTGTTAGTATACCCCAGTCAAAAAATCCGACAAAGCGGCCCATCGGACCATTAAGACACCTATCGGCCCGATAAAGATAGCTATCGGCCCGATAAAGGTACTGTGGGCACGGCTGTCTGTACGGCAAAGTTCTTGTGTGGAGACCCCCGACAAAGGGGGGCGACCCCGACAAAGGAACCTCTCGGGACAAAAGGGTCTTGTTTGCCAACCTTCGAGACAGACAATGATAGCTGTCTGTACGGTAGGATTCTCGTTTGCCCGCGACCGACACCGATGGCCTCGCTGTCTGCACCGATAACATATTCCACGGTGTAGCCCTCCGACACCGACAACGTGGCACACAGCGTCCGAGCGAGCGTTGCATATGGCGCCCGCGATGAGACGTGCCCGTGCGGTTAACTCGTATGCGTGCGTTCATCAAAGCATGAGAGAACATGAACCAGCAACTACTCGATACATCGATTGCTCATAAAGGATCGCTGCAAGCAGGGGGCGTAGCCAGAAATTTTTTTCGGGAGGGGGGGCACCCCCTTGATCTCGGGGAGGGCACCTCCTTGAAATGGCCATTTTTCGCTATGTATGCCATGGCAAAAAAAAATTTCGGGGGGGGGGGGGGGGTGCACGTGCCCGGTGTGCCACCCCTGGCTACGCCACTGGCTGCAAGCGTGATAAGCATTAAGCGCGCGCAGGGTTCCCCTTCAGACGAGGCGGGGGGGGGGGGGGGTTCTCCCCAGTCAAGAAACCCGATAAAGCGGCCCTATCGGACCGATAAAGACAGCTGTCGGCCCGATAAAGATAGCTATCGGCCCGATAAAGGTACTGTGGGCACGGCTGTCTGTACGGCAAAGGTCTTGTGTGGAGACCCCGACAAAGGAGGCGACCCCGACAAAGGTACCTCTCGGGACAAAAGGGTCTTGTTTGCCGACCTTCGAGACAGACAATGATAGCTGTCTGTACGGTAGGATTCTCGTTTGCCCGCGACCGACACCGATGGCCTCGCTGTCTGCACCGATAACATATTCCACGGTGTAGCCCTCCGACACCGACAACGTGGCACACAGCGTCCGAGCGAGCGTTGCATATCGCGCCCGCGATGAGACGGGCCCGTGCGGTTAACTCGTATGCGTGCGTTCATCAAAGCATGAGAGAACATGAAGCAGCAACTACTCGATACATCGATTGCTCATAAAGGATCGCTGCAAGCAGCGGCGTAGCCAAAAATTTTTTTCGGGAGGGGGGGGCACCCCCCTTGGTTTCGGGGAGGGCACCTCCTTGAAATGGCCATTTTTCGCTATGTATGCCATGGCAAAAAAAAATTAAAAAATTCGGGGGGGGGGGGGGGGCACGTGCCCGGTGCCACCCCTGGCTACGCCACTGGCTGCAAGCATGATAAGCATAAGCGCGCGCAGGGTTCCCCTTCAGACGAGGCGGGAGGGGGGGGGGGGTTTCTCATCACACCAGACGGCCTCTTCGAGTTCAAGGTCATGTCTTTCGGTCTTTAGTCGGCACCTGCGACGTTCCAACGTGTTATGGATACTGTATTGGCAGGCTTAAAGTATGGGACAAACTTTGCCCCTCCCACCCCCCCTCTTGGGTGACTGGGGGGGGGGGGGGGCGCCGCCCTTCCTTCCCGTGCGCACCCCTATGATGGCAAGAATTAAGGAACCTTTACATGGCGCATGCGTGGCCCGTCTATGCTTTCACGCTAGGACAAATCTGCGTGTGCTGTTGCGAAACGAGCGTTTTTCTGCTTCAATGCATCTAGACGAGTGACTCTGCGCGGCAACTGTGCGCGCGCGAGCACCAAAACTGGCGTGCTGCTGTCGGTCGCCTAAGTTCTGCAACGACATCTAAGACGTAAATCCTATATTTGGGAACACTAACCAAGCGGTTGCGGCCCTACAGAACACTGACGTGCATAAAGTGCGGCAACTCGAACCCCTCGGGAAACGAGGCCTTTCGGATCATAAAAAATACTTAAGTGGTATCGCAAACGAGTGGTCATGTACTCAGTGTCATAGCGATGGGAAGACCATGGCAGGCACGTTTTCGCGCAGCCTGATATTTGTGTGTACCGTGCAGCACCCTTCCTCCCCGTTTGTGCAAAGTTTCCGGCTCAATTAAGCCCCCCCCCCCCCCCAATCAGCTCTCCAGTTTTTTTTTCTTTTTCTTCTTTCCGATTTTTTTTTGTGTGTATACATCAGTGTGAGTGCTTGACAATAACAATGTATATAAAATAAAAACATTTCCAATGACCTCTCCATAAATGGGACAATCTGTCAAAAGTGGACGAAAAGCAGATTCGTCCATTCCACTGTGAAGCCGTCACTTGTGGCCATGCAAAAAATCATTGACTCACTTGAGATATCTGCTATAGCCTAGGTGTAGACCTTATTAAGATACGTTTTTTTTACATGTGCGTTATGCACTCATCCATCATTCTCTCAAAAAATTTTAGTAGTTGCTTGACAGCCATTGTGCTCCTACAAACTGGAAGATCAGAAGGCGATTCCTGTCCACAAGTCCAGTGACCAACAATTTACCGCCCGATCTCCTAACTAGCATCTCATTAGAAATGTTCAAGAAAAGAACACATATTATGATCCGAGCCACTAAAGTTTTTGGACTCCATCTTATTTTCACCAATCAGTATGGTTTTAACTACGAAGCTGTTTAGTAAATCGTTTCTTGTTCACCCAATCATTATCATAAATGGGTATGCGCCACAAAAGTTTTGCAAATCCCACGACTCACCACTGGTCCACTAAAAATGAAGCAGGCAACAGTTAGCTCAACAAAAGGTATGTGCCGCAGAAATTTCTGCAGCCTGTATGAAAACTATCATCATCATAAATAGGTACATGTCTTTATGGAAGGGGTATCTGAGAGCATCGTGCCGCCTGCTTAGAACCGCACACCAATGGCATGTGCGTTATGCATTGTCACACCACTGTCATGCGATACTTAGTGATTATGAAAGCTAGTGTACGGCTCGCACCAACCCATAGGCAGCCTATGGTCGCCTGAAGACAAATCACACTCCCAAGGAAGAAGCCACGATCCGAGAAGCAAGGCTTTCCGCTGCATGAGAACGGCGCCTGCAGCATCGATTGGATACGCAAAGTTCAAGCCAAGTTCAGGCAAAAGTTCAACAACACTACAGCCAAGGTCAAGCCAAGTTCAAGCAAACGTTCCACAGCCAAGTTCAAGCAAAAGTCCATCATCGTTACAGCCAATTCGAACCAAGTTCAACATCGCTACAGCCAAGTTAAAGCAAAAGTTCACGCAAAAGTTCTGCCTAGATACAGCCATAAGTGTGTGCAGGGTTCCCCTTCAGGGGAGGGGGGTGAAGGTTCCTCACCGTGCCCCCCTCCCTATTAAGTCAATGTATGCCCCCCCCCCCCACTTAGGTGACTAGGAGGTGTCCCCCCCCTTGGCTACACCCCGTGTGCATGCCTATGGATACAGGAATAAATAAACAACCGATCAGTTTCGCTGTGTATCGAGTATTGCACGGCTTAGTAAAACTTCAAATGTTTTTGTAAATCATTTCTTTTTAAACTCAATTTCCTTCCTTCACTCACGAATTTCATCTATATTTAATGTATACTTTGATGACTGACTAGTTTTCTTGATTACTTGAAAGGATTTGATAAAGTATGTCACAAACTGCTTCTCTTAAAACTAAGCAAATTAAATATAGACCCTCGTCTTCTCACCTGGCTTATGCAGTCTGTTGCATGCAATGGCATCATATCTAGCGAGCCTGTTCATTGCTGTACCAGAGGGATCTGTTATATGACCTTTAATTCCCTTAATATACATTAATGACTTTCCAAATTGTGTTCTGATGTTCACCTCATTGCTGACGATTGACGTTTCATGAAGTTAACTATAATAAGACATTATGACCTTACAAGTGACCTAGATGCTGTATCTAACTGTTGCGACGTGTGGCTCATGGAGCTAAATCCTAAAATGGGCAAAGCACTCCGCTCAACTCAGACTGCCGCCACCCCTCCCTGTTATCTTTTCAATCATACTTCGTTTTAACCTGTTTTTTCATTTCAGTATCTTGGCATTCACACTACCTCTGATCTTAAGTACACATTACACATCTATTGTTAACAACACTAACCACATGCTTGGTTATCATCACCGTAACATCTCTTCTATCTCGTCCTCTCTCAAGTTCATCTTACAAAACTTGTCAGAAGAAAACTTGAATATGTGACCCCCTGTGGCATCTATATACTAGCAAATTACTCAATTTAATTGAACTTACGCAAAATAGCACTACCAAGCTTATGACTAACAAGTATAACCATGCAGCAAGTGTCATGCCCATGACACTTGCTGCATGGTTATAATAGTTAGTCTGCGCTTGTTTGTCTCGCCTTCTCTTCATGTCTCGTCCCACTGCGCAGTTCGACCAGAATCTATTTCTTGTTAGAAGTGTGCAGATGTTTTGTTCCATCCAAATAACCATGGTCAGAATGTACATGCTTGTTCTTGGCTGTGTATGAACGAAATCTGCTTCAACGAATTGAAGAAACAGGACACACCAGTGGCTGTGAAGGCAAAAGCGTTAGTTGTTTGCGTCTTTGAAATTGTGCACCAACTTGCACAACCAGGAATTTTACTTCAATTTATAAATCCGTATGGGGGTGCGCAGATGAACACGAGAGTCCTTGTTTATCTAACCAATGACACGATGTTATCTGTGCTCTTTTTATATATTTCAAAGCTTTTTTGGAATAGAATTTGTTTGGAAGTCCCTGCTCATCCACGTCATTCTTTGTCCCTGTTGTTACTTTTGCAATGTACACCTTTGAAGATGCTTCACTAACTAGTACTAATAACCTTGTCTGGTTTTGAATGAGATGACTAAACTGCTTGTGAACATCAAGCAACATATACATGTACATACCTGTCACTTGGAAAATTGTCACATACCTTGAAGCCTACACATAAAAAACCTGAGAAATCATACAGCACTTAGAATGATTCTTGCATCACTACATCAGTGTAACTTTGAAATGGTACATCCAAAAACAGCATGCAACTTAAGAAAAAACACACAGTGACTGGTTAACATTTTGTAAAACCACTTAATGTAGGCTGTGCTGAGGAAGCAAATACATAATGTGACCTAAAATAAAGGTTAAAGGTTTGGTACAAAAAGTGTGGCATCTAAATTTGGAGCCTATCATGATTATCTTTTCCCTTTCCAAGCAACAAAATGGGAAAAATAAATTCGCCTTACAAAATGTAAAAGAAATGCAACTGCACAGAAAGAGTATGTTTTTCATATATAGAACACATGCTCTTCACTGTCGTTTAGTAAGCGTTCACCTGGGCCTCTCTAACTTTTCTGTAAGTGGCATAATGTGTGCCAAAGCAACAGGAACAGCTGATTTTATATGCTGATGCAGCAACAGAACTACACTGGCATTGTTCAGGCTATGAGCACAAATAGCACATGCTTAGGAACTTTTTCCAGTGATTGCAGGTGCCAGTGCACATGAAGCACATACACTAGCCAGCAATTTTTATGATTACCTCCTTTCAAAACCACCAGTTATCACAGCACTAATTTCATCAGGGCCATTCTCACTGTGTGAGAAAAGTCACATCCACTTAACATACCAATTACTTAAGCCCTAGAGCTTTAATTCATGCTTATCGTAAACCCATGCTTTAGTTAGGTTCAGTAGCAAGATACACCGCATGCACTCATACTAGTAATATGAATTCACACACTCTTCTTGGATCCCTGAGAATGTTTTTCAAATGAAAACTTTTTAATTCTTAAAAAATGACAATTCTTTATCAACTTGCAGAACCGACACATCTCTTCGATAGGGGACACTGATGTTGCACAATGTCAGCGGGGCACCGTGTGTGTCAAGACGTCTTCCTCTAATTAGGTCAGGAGACTCCAAATTAGCATCGAACTAAGAGCGAAAGGCGTGCAAGGAGAACCGTGGCAGTTGCACCCATTCAATCATCATTATAGGTGATTAACCAGGAGGCTGTCACTGAAGTCTGCAGTCAGCTCAATGAATCGTCAGCTTTCAATGTGTAATCATTAATTCTTACGCTGCTTCCCCATAAAATGTGTCGATAAACTAATGTCATGTCTTTCCCATAAGTATACATAGGAACCCACAGAACAAGAGAAGGGGCATTGATCAAGGCACTTGTGTCTTTGTTTGAGACAACCTAATAAAACCAACAGGTAATGAAGCAAAGGAAAAGCTTTGGGGACAGTGATTGTAGTTTTTACTAGGACTGCAGCATTTATGTCAAGAAGGGAAATTAAGTGGACAAAAAAAAAACTTACTGCTCGTGGGGTCCATGGTGACAAGTCATTTGAACTCTGAAACTTCGAAATATGTATGGCATTCAACCATCGACCTCCAAAGTGTGTAAGAACTCGAACACAAACCTTCCGTGTAGGTATGGTATAAAAACCTCAACAGCTGAAGTTTCACGGCTATCAACCCTCAACATATTTGATGCATTCATATATAGGGACTCAAACCCCAAACCTTCCAATATTGCAAGGCATCGAACTTATGGTCAGTCATCGTTAAGCAAAGACAAAGCAGGGGTGAAACAGTGGTCAAGTGATGGTCAGCACTACACTGCAGAGATGAGCATGTGCCACTGTGCATACATTCACAATTCCCTAGAAGGAAGTTTGTGCCAATTTTTTTTTCCTTTGGCACTCCTCAATGATTTCACAACTTCCTCAATAGGGTGATGACCCTGCAGCAAGCATCCATTATTCAGGCACATTGGCTCCAAGAGGAAGACAACAATGAGGTCAGGACAAGGTGCAAGGTGGCATTCTCTCAGTTGCCACATTCATGCCAACCTACGTGCACAATAGAGCAATTATGCATATAACTAAGTACCGTAAAACGCTGAGCAAGCGCCCCCACCCGAGCAAGCGCCCCCCCCCCCTTTTCTTTTTCGGGAGATCTGAAATAAGTGCCAAATAAGCACCAATGACCAGTCCAGGACCGAGCAAGCGCCCCCCACCCAAATCTGGTCGGATTATCCTTCACTGTAGGGGGATGCTTGCTCGACATTTTGTGGTACGCCGCTCTAATTCTTACACTTTCAACGAAGCATGAGTGTGTCATTTGACTCTGAAACATTTAAAAATCTTCTGCAAAGACTACTAATTCACTCAGCTGGAGAATTCATGATGGTCGCTTTTTCGGAAGGGAGCTGTCGAGCACCCTATCATTTGCTAATTAGCTATGTAGCAGTGATACCAGCAAGAGAGAGAGAAAAAAATATAGGAAAGGTAGAGACCGAAAAGAGAAAATACTACTGGGACATTCTCCATCTTGAGCACAGAACGTGCACAGACGAAAGACAAGCTATAGGCCTACCTAGATTACCCGATTTATTCATTCAGGGCAGTGCATGTTCTCATACCGCACACCAATCGAGTAGAGCATTTTACAAGGAACCTCAGATAGGAGAAACTCTAGCGTCTGTCATGCAATCTTTCCTCACTCTATATAAGCTCCAACACCTCATTTATTAATGATAATAAAATCAACCAAGCTAATTGTTCATGACTTTAAGACTAGGATAAAAGTTTTTATCATGCTAGTATATCTGTGCACTCCAGAATGTTTGGGTGAGTGCATCAGTTTAAAATATCGAGGGCCTGGAGTGGGATGCTTTGAGAAATGAAAGTGCCTTCTTTCAGACCAACATGTTTCATAATTGTGAAAAAATTGCAGGCTGCACCACTTTCCCATTTCAATTGATGTCATGCCCATAGCTTGGCAACTTCACTCATGACTCGACTCACTCAGATTCACTCAGACTCAGATCAAGATCAGTAAAGTTGAAAGTTGGGCGAGTTGGTGATAGTTCATGTTTACGTGAAGCAGCACACGGAGACAAGGTATGAAAGGAACGAAAAGCAGCGGTTGTCCTGTCGTTTTTCGTTCCTTTTGTACCTTCTCTCCGTGCACTGCTTCACACGTAAACATCAGATCGAGATGTGAGCAGGAGTCTGAGTGAGCCCAGGTGAGTAATACTTCACTGAGTTCGAGTCCGAGTGAGTCTGGCTGAGATCAACTTTAGTGAGTCTGAGTCCGAGTGAGGCCCGTTGAGGAAGATTTCGGCAAGTCTGAGTCCCAGTGAGCCTTAAGTGCAAAATATATTTGTTCTGTGAGTCTAAGTTAGCTGCATAGCTCTGTGCTGACTATATATAATGAAATACTCAACTTTGGCATTACTATCAGCCTTATTTCGGCTTGTGCTTATAGTCATGTTGACTAACACAATACTTCTGTGCATTAGCGTTCGTATGCTAGCTCGGTAATTTTTTTATCAGAGGCGTGTGTTACGGGCAGGCGAGGTGCACTAACCTCACCCCTCCACCCCAACCCCTCACCCTTGCGCAATCTCTTCCTTGGGAAATTCTTGATAGAAATATCTCAGTCATCCCTTTCAATAAAAATGTTGTTACAGGATTGCAAACACAACTCATATTTATAGGTACATGATCCAAAGACGCCAAGTTATATAGAGCACCAATTATGCGAGATTAATAAAAAAGCTAAGTATGTGCTGACAGGCTAATGAGTCGACTCACACCAGATGCACATCATGCCGTGAGTCTGAGCATGAGTGAGTCCAAGTGAGTAATGTTATGGTGAGCTTGGGTCCGAGTGAGTCCGGTTCAAAAAAACTTTAGTGAGCCTGAGTCCGCGCGAGTGCTGTTGAGGAAAAAAATTGGCAAGTCTGAGTCCGAGTGAGCGCTAAAAGTAAAATATGTCATTAGTGAGTCTGAGTGAGCTCCACCTTTTTTGCTGACTTATGGTCATACCACCTTTTTCTAAACATGCCTCGGGGATCAGATACTTTCCTTTGGCACTGCATGGGGGCATATTCTGACATATGCTGCTTTTACGGAGGCACGTTTAATACCACGTACTTTAAGTTGAAGGAATACGAATGAATTGACAAAAAGTTTTCACTTGTATGCCAGCCCAGGTGTCATATATACCAACGTACATGCCAGTTTTGGTGCAAAACAATGACAGTGCAATTCAATAAGTAGGTTGAAATCTATGTTATTAGCAAATAAATCACTCAGGCTGTGCAGTTTTTATTTTTCCACATTTTTGCATTGTGAGGGCGCCGAAGACGCGCGGCAAGGGTTGGGGTGAAGCAGGACACTGCAGCACGTGCGCTGGGATCCCACTCCCCAACTCCATGGAAGTCGGGGAATCTCTGCACGAGGGTCCTTGCCCGACTCGGCTATCGCGGTGCGCGCTCGCGCTCGCTCGCTTACGTGAAAGCAGCTCGCGTTGCCGGCCGATATGCTCTGCTAGTTGAAACATTAGTCTGCATGTACTGCAGTACATTTTGATGATCAAAGCACCCCCGAAATCGTACGTGCCGATAGAGAGTGGACTAGGAGGACGGCAGACGAGTCGTCCAAAGTTGGCGATAAGTGTCTTTATTTGAGAAGATGGACAGGCGTCCTTCGTCCCGCATTCGTTGAGCTAGCGCGCGGGCCGCGTCCTGGGTCCCTCGATCGCGACCAGCTGCAATTGATGCTCGAGGTTGGAGCAGTTGGAGCTGGCCAAGGCTCTCCACCAAGGCTCGTTGGTGTGGTAAAGGTTGGGGGGTTTTAGTGGGGATTGGTTCCGTAGAGTCACCGTAGGTAGCACGTTAGTTTGGTATTGTGTGTTTGCCGCCTGCAGTGTGGACATGCACGTACAAAACTAATGAAACCAAGAGACAATTAACACATTTAAACGCGTTTCGACTTCATGGTTTTAAGCACACATCACGAATGACGTTTGCTGTCATTTGACATTGATTGTTTCGTGGCCGTGACGCGATCAACTTGCCGACCCGTTTTTGAAGCAAAAAAAGCTTCAATTTGGACTAGTTGTTACGGCATTGTAAAGTAGTCACGCTGAGCAAAATGCACGAACGACTAATGAAACAAGAGGACAGGACAATTAAGTGGTGCAATAGTTTTCAACTGTTTATTTTCGCAAAGGCACGACAAAGATATACACGAATATATTGACGATAATAGGGGCTATGTCACCGTGATGTTCATGAAGGCAAGTCATTTCAGGCGATCGTGTTCCGCATGTGTAGTGTTAACTAATCTCGGTTGTTGATAAAGCTAAAGGCTGCCTCACTGAGCGCAATAGATCTCACTGGATCGTATGATTTAAACACGGAATATGCCTCTGTGATTTCTCGTGTTCTTTTAGGGCTGCAGTGCGAACATTCTGCGTTTGATTAAAAAAAGGGATCGCATCTTGCGTGTGTCGTGCCATGGTGATTGCAGCATCTCTATACTCATGTTCTCTTAATCTTGTATTAATGCAACGCCCGGTCTGCCTAATATAGCATTTTGCGTGACATTCTAAATGTTTGTTCACATGCTTAACGGGGCACTTTTTCATGGACGCAGTTACGGGGGAATCATTAACTGTTCGCAATGGCCTTTCGGCTTCAAAGGGGCAGAAAAAACTTTTGCGCCATGATTTTCCCTGATCTTTTTGAGAGCATGGGAAGTCTTGTGCGTATATGGAATCACACGTGTTAATTCTTTTGCTCGTTTTCCTTTGGTACATTCTTACCCCAAAGCAAATTTTTTAGGACCCTTTTTTATCACCAGCGCCTGGTACTTGAAAAGCTTCGTGACTTATTGCTGGGTCACATTTTCTGACTACCTGTGTTAGGCATGAGGAAGCATGAGGAGCCGTTTTTGAAGATTCACTGCAGCATTTGGCCTTCGGCTGCCGTGTATGCGCTGTGGCGCATGAATTTGTGTTTAATGTGTTCAGTGTGCCATAGTCAGTCTCTCTGCCCGCTGCCCACGTACATTTCAACATAAACACATCAATAAGGTCATTTGCTCCGAAGCCAACCAAACCCAAGAGGCAATCAAGAGTCACGTGTAACCGTAACGTTACCGTCTAGTGTGTTACCAAATAAATGCATGATATGGCTGCTGGTATTTGTTATGGCGACACGTAAAACGTTTCAACACCACCTGACAAAACGTGTCGCGCTACCCATGATCGGAACGGCTGCGCCTAAAGTAAGCGTTTGTCGACCTCCTTGAGTTGATTGGCATTTAATAATTCAGACAACAAAAGGAAATAACACTAGGAAGGGCGCGGCGCTGCGCGGGTTTACTTTGTGTGCTACCTTTCATGCACAGATAGTACGGTGCAGCATTCTTTAAGCAGTGTATCACTTTTTCCTGCTTTCTTTTCATTCTGCTGGGTCTTTTAAGGTACTTGGAAGTGCAAAACACACAAAATACACAAGTACAAGACGAGCGCTCTTGGATTATTATGTGGTCGGTTATCTCCGATTATTGCGTACCAATCTCGAAGGCTACGCTTTGACGAATGAAAACACACAAGTGACCGCTCCGACCACTTGAAGTCGTATGCGAATCCGTAGCCGTAGTTTTCGTGTTGCCGGCGGTAGGAGCACGCCGTTGGTGTACTTGCAATGCCTGTTTTCGTAGGATATGAGATTGAATTCGACCTCAGCGGTAATCGACCATGCCCACTGTGCAATACTTCGATCCGGTAAACCCGACCGTCCCGTACGGGGTTGGGTAAAACGGCGATGATGACACTGGATGGATACCAAAGCAACCCGAGTGCTTCGCCTGGCTGGTAAGTTTTGCTCATTCCTCTTAATTGAAATCACGCCGTAAGGCGTGCCTCTGTCTAGCTAATTATCGTCTGGGCAGGTACGGGCATTATGCGACAAGACTAGGTTCATCATAGCGGCAAAGTGAGCTGGTTCATTACGGGTGTCACACGGTGGAATTCAGATCGGGACCGGGTTTCCCGATCGGCATTAACCTACTTATGCGAGATGAGGGTGTGGGGAAACGGATCCCTGTCGACAAACTCAACCCCGATTGGAGTTCGGTCGCGATCGATAGTTCTCGTGTGACACGCGTGCTGCGTGATCCGTTCTATGCACTATGCTATCGAAGTGGATTGAAATGCAACGTCTACCAACAGTTTTTTTTTTCACCATCACACCATGATCAGCTTAATCTTGCTTTTTGTTATTCCTGTTTCGTCGCTTGCTTTTGAATATTTTCATGTCATTTTTTTTTCAACTGTGAGTACTGCCATTATGTTATGTACTGATCTTGTTGCTATTGTCACGTGGTCGTGACGTCGACGGAGGCTACAGTCGGCGTGTCAAAGAAGAAACTCTTTATTAGGCCGAACTTGTGGCCGGAAAACTGAAGGTCAGGCTACAGCACTACACACTGGCAGTGATAGCGGCGAACAAAGCGTCGGCCGTCGATCAAAAACTGTACATCGCTGGAACGCGCCGGCTTTTATAACGCACGCGTCGAACATTCTAGCCTTATCACTAGTCGTCGCGGAAGCTCTGGAATAATCTTGAGTGTTAGCGCCTTGCGTGCAATCTTAACAGAACGATCTACTACAAGCGAGAAGCTTCTGGAACAATAAGGCGCGGTCTCCGCCGAGTACTGCTGATAGTCTTTGTGGGCGGAAACCGAATACAGTGAAAGAAACGCGCGTGGCAATGCCCCCTCTGAAAAAAAAGCATCCTCCCGATGCTTAAAACAGAACACGGGGGGAAAATGCATGCAACAATAAATAAATCAAGAAAGCACAATAAACAATAAGCACAAGCAAGAAAGTCCAATGAAAAAAAAAGTAGAGTCCTCAGGTTCACTAACGCGCGTAAAACGGCTTGAGGCGCACAACATGGACGACTTCAGGTCGCGCACGGCGCCGTTGAGAGTTCGTAATGCCGTCGGGGACAACCTCGTAGTCGAGTGCGCCGAGACGTCTAAGTACCCTGTACGGTCCGAAGTAGCGTCGCAGAAGTTTTTCACTTAGTCCGCGTCGGCGTATCGGCGTCCACACCCAAACACGATCGCCGGGCTGGTATTCCACGAAGCGTCGTCGAAGATTGTAGCGGCGGCTATCGGTCGTCTGTTGATTCTTGATCCGCAGGCGGGCGAGCTGTCGTGCTTCTTCGGCGCGCTGTAGGTAGGCGGTCACGTCGATGTTTTCCTCGTCGGTCACGTTCGGTAACATGGCGTCGAGCGTCGTTGCCGGGCTCCTTCCGTAGACCAACTTGTATGGCGTCATCTGCGTCGTTTCTTGCAAGGCCGTGTTGTATACGAAGGTCACGTACGGAAGGATGGCGTCCCACGTCTTGTGTTCGACGTCGACGTACATGGCCAGCATGTCGGCGATGGTCTTATTGAGACGCTCGGTCAGGCCATTGGTCTGTGGGTGGTACGCCGTAGTCCGGCGGTGGCTTGTGTGGCTGTACCTCAGGATTGCCTGAGTTAGGTCCGCCGTAAAGGCCGTACCTCTGTCGGTAATGAGGACCTCTGGGGGCGCCATGACGCAGTACGATGTTCTCGACGAAGAACTTTGCTACCTCGGCGGCACTGCCCTTGGGCAGGGCCCTTGTCTCGGCGTAGCGGGTGAGGTAGTCCGTTGCCACGACGATCCATTTGTTTCCGGAATTCGACGTCGGGAACGGCCCCAGTAAGTCCATGCCGATTTGCTGGAACGGTCGGCGAGGTGGCTCGATGGGTTGCAGAAGTCCGGCTGGCCTAGTGGGTGGTGTCTTCCGTCGCTGACAATCTCGGCAAGTCTTCACGTAGTGGGTGACGCCGGCAGTGAGGCGAGGCCAGTAGTACTTTTCTTGTATCCTCGCCAGCGTGCGGGAAAATCCAGGGTGTCCAGCCGTCGGGTCGTCATGCAGAGCATCCAGAACTTCTGGGCGTAACGCTGAAGGTACCACGAGGAGGGAGTCGGCCCGACGTGGCGAGAAGTTTTTCTTTAGAAGAACGCCGTTCCGCAAGAAAAAACGACTCCAGTCCTCGTCTGAATACCTTCGGAGCCACGGTGGCCTTGCCCTCGAGGTATTCTATAAGGCCCTTGAGTTCCGGATCGGCGCGCTGTCGTTCGGCGAAGTCATCAACGCTTAAAGTTCCCAAGAAATAGTCACCATCTTCGTCGTCCTGCGGCGGTGGATCAACGGGGGGCACGGGACAGGCAGTCGGCGTCAGAGTGCTTTCGTCCGGACTTGTAAACGACGGTGATGTCGAATTCTTGAAGTCTCAGACTCCATCGTGCGAGACGACCTGAAGGGTCCTTCAAGTTAGCTAGCCAGCACAAGGCATGGTGGTCGCTCACAACTTTGAAGGGCCTTCCATAGAGGTAGGGGCGAAACTTTGACGTAGCCCAGATAATGGCAAGGCACTCTTTTTCTGTTGTGGAATAGTTGCCTTCTGCTTTGGAGAGCGACCGGCTAGCATAACTGATAACCCTTTCTTCTCCGTTAGTCTTCTGCACAAGAACGGCGCCGAGTCCTACGCTGCTTGCGTCGGTGTGGATTTCCGTCTCGGCGTATTCGTCGGAAATGCGCAAGTATCGGATGCGTCTGCAGGCGTCGTTTGAGTTCCTGAAATGCTTGAACTTGCGCCGTTTCCCACCGGAACTCGACGTCAGTCTTCGTGAGCTGCGTTAGTGGCTCGGCGATCCTTGAAAAGTCCTTGACGAAGCGTCTGTAATAGGCGCACAGGCCGAGAAATCGGCGAACCGCCTTCTTGTCGGTGGGTGGCGGGAAGGCGGTGATGGCAGCTGTTTTCTGCGGGTCTGGGCGCACTCCAGTCTTGCTGATCACGTGACCCAAAAAATAGGAGCTCCTCGTACGCGAAGCGGCACTTTTCCGGCTTCAGGGTTAGTCCGGAGCTCTTGATTGCTTCAAGTACTTATTCAAGACGTTCGAGGTGTTCGTCGAAGTTCGAGGAAAACACAACGACGTCGTCCAAGTAAACGAGGCATGTTTGCCTCGAGGCAAGTAAACGAGCATGTTCAAGCCAGCCAGTACTGTATCCATAACCCGTTGGAAAGTCGCAGGCGCCGAGCAAAGGCCGAAGGGCATGACCTTGAACTCGAACAAACCGTCCGGTGTAATGAAGGCGGTTTTTTCTCGGTCTCTCTCGTCGACTTCGATTTGCCAGTAGCCCGTCTTGAGGTCCATCGAGGAAAAGTACTTGGCGTTGTGGAGTCGATCTAGGGCGTCGTCTATTCGTGGGAGAGGATACACGTCTTTCTTTGTGATTTTGTTGAGGCGACGATAATCGACGCAGAAACGTAGGGTCCCATCTTTCTTCTTCACTAACACCACAGGCGACGCCCACGGACTCTTTGAAGGCCGGATGATGTCGTCGCGAAGCATTTCGTCGACTTGTTTCTTTATGGCCTCGCGTTCTCGCGCCGAAACTCTGTACGGGCTCTGACGAAGTGGCCTGGCACTTTCTTCGGTTATGATGCGATGTTTTGCAACTGGGGTCTGTCGAACTCTTGACGACGATGAAAAGCAGTCCTTGTATTGCAGGAGCAGGGTTTTGAGCTTTTCCTGCTTATGCGTCGGAAGGCGCGCGTTAACGTCGAAGGCTAGTTGATGATCTTCGTTCGTCGTAGTAGCTTCGATAGACTCGGCGAGGGTGAAAGCGTTGCTGGCTTCCACAATTTCTTCGATATAGGCAACCGTCGTGCCTTTGCTCACGTGCTTGTATTCGTTGCTGAAGTTCGTGAGCATCACTGATGTTTTCCCTCCTCGCAGCTCGGCTATTCCTCTGGCGACGCAAATCTCGCGGTTGATTAACAGGTGCTGGTCGCCTTCAACGACTCCTTGAAGGTCTATTGATTTTCGAGTGCCGACGGAAATGCTGACGCTGGAGCAGGGGGTAATGGTGACTTGGTCTTCGAGCACATTCAAGGCGTGCTTCCCTGACGGCGTGTGCGGCGGTAGTGCTTTTTCGGTGGATAGCGTTATCGACTTGGATCTCAGATCGATGACTGCTCCGTGAAGGCCTAGGAAGTCCATACCAAGGATGACATCTCTCGAGCAGCGCTGTAGGACGATGAAGCTCGCGGGATAAATCCGGTTGTTAATGGTGACTCTCGCTGTACAGATTCCCTGCCGGCGTTACTAGGTGGCCTCCGGCTGTCCGGATTTCAGGGCCTTCCCAAGCAGTCCTCACTTTCTTCAACTTCGCGGCGAACGTCCCACTAATGACGGAATAGTCGGCTCCGGTGTCGACGAGAGCTGTGACACTGTGGCCGTCGATGAGAACGTCGAGGTCGCTAGTCCGTCGCCTTGCGTTGCGGTTAGGTCGCGGCGTCGGATCACGGCTATGTCGAATTGTTGCGCTGCTTCCATGCTGCGTCGTCAGGTTTTCCTCAGTCCGCAAGCTTCCGTCGGCAGCGCTCTGCCTGCTTCGCGTCGTGTTCAGCGGGTTTCGTCGCGTCGTCGTCGTCGGCGGAGGGTCTTCGTTAGTTCGTCGTACAGCAACCGCACCTCCAACGGTTGCTGCCCCTAGTTTTCCGGGTACGGGCTAGGCGACCGGCCCCGGTTTGGGCCAGTGTACTGCCGGCGGTGCGGCGACATGTAGCGGCCGGGCGATGGTGAACGCGATGACCGTCGAGGTGCCTGTTCAGTGCTGGTCAAGTAGTCGGCGATGTCGCGTGGTCGCTCGCCGTGCTGTGGGGGCGCTGCGTTGACGGCGAAGCCGCGTAGGCCCATTTGGCGGTACTGGCAGCGGCGGTATGTGTGGCCGGCTTCTCCACAGTGGTAGCACAGCGGGCGGTTGTCAGGGGCCCGCCAAACGTCGGTCTTCCTCGGAGCGTAGCGCTGGCCGGTTGGCGGGCGGTATGGCGTCGATGGTGATGGCGGCGGAGTCTGGCGGCGGAACTGTTGTGGTGCAGCTTCATGACGCGGCCTTGGGGGGAGCGTTGCGGCGGACTGCAGCGGCGTAGCTCATAGCTTCCGGCTGAGGCTGCGGTGCTTCGGGTATTCCGAGCGACTGTCGAACTTCCTCGCGGACAATGTCTGCGATCGAATCCACTTGAGGTTGTGGCGAAGGCATCAGCCTGCGCAGTTCCTCCCGCACGATCGCTCGTATAGTCTCGCGCAAGTCGTGCAATTGAAATGACTGAACCTCGCCGTAGTTCGTCGTCGGAATGCGGCGGTTGTACTGCCTCGTACGCATTTCGAGGGCCTTTTCAATCGTCGTGGCCTCTGAGATGAATTCCATGACCGTCGTGGGTGGGTTGCGTACAAGGCCGGCGAACAGTTCCTGCTTAACTCCCCGCATCAGGAAGCGAAGCTCCTTCTCCTCGGACATAGCGGGGTCAGCATGACGAAACAGGAGCGTCATTTCTTCTGTGTACATCCCGACGTTCTCATTTGGGAGTTGTACACGGCTCTCCAGCAAGGTTTCGGCTCTTTCCTTCCGGACGACGCTTGTGAAGGATCTCCAGAAATGCGGCACGAAAAAGGTCCCAGGTCCGGAGTGTGGCTTCTCGGTTCTCGAACCATGTCCGAGCGGAATCTTGCAGGGCAAAATAAACGTGCCGCAACTTGTCATCGTTGGTCCAGTTGTTGAAGATGGCGACGCGGTCGAAACCGTTCAAGCCAGCTCTCCGGGATCTTCGAGTGGTGAACCGCGGAAAGTTGGCGGCTCCTTGGGTTGCCGGAGCAGGATCGGTGCAGGCGGCACAGGGGTGGTCATCGTCTCTGCAGTAGTGGTCGTGGCCTTGGTCTTCCGAGTCTCGTCAGGTAGAAGCCCGTACTCTGGAGGTAGCCCTCGTTCGCCTGCGGCTAGCTCGCTGATCGAAGGCTGGCGTCGATGTCTTCTTCACGACGTGGGCTTGGCTCACGGCTGGAGGGGGGCGTTCGGTGCATGGACCAGGAAGCACCTCCACCAGATGTCACGTGGTCCGTGACGTCGACGGAGGCTACAGTCGGCGTGTCAAAGAAGAAACTCTTTAGGCCGAACTTGTGGCCGGAAAACTGAAGGTCAGGCTACAGCACTACACACTGGCAGTGATAGCGGCGAACAAAGCGTCGGCCGTCGATCAAAAACTGTACATCGCTGGAACGCGCCGGCTTTTATAACGCACGCGTCGAACATTCTAGCCTTATCACTAGTCGTCGCGGAAGCTCTGGAATAATCTTGAGTGTTAGCGCCTTGCGTGCAATCTTAACAGAACGATCTACTACAAGCGAGAAGCTTCTGGAACAATAAGGCGCGGTCTCCGCCGAGTACTGCTGATAGTCTTTGTGGGCGGAAACCGAATACAGTGAAAGAAACGCGCGTGGCACTATTGTTATTCAAGCTTGTTCATTATTGCTTACACGTCCGTATAATTTAGCTGTATTTTTGCAATTACCCCATTCATGTAAGCATAAATGGTGCCCCTGTCAGTTTCCCTGAAATTGTGGGACCTCCTGCTGTAATAAGCTAACCATGTAACTCAATTGAACTATTTAATAAACTTGACTTTAAAGCAAAGTGTAGGGAAATATTGCGATTATGTCACAAAGCGCAGAAAAGAGGCAGAAAAGCCTGTTCGTTGGTCAAATGGTTCAGTACCAACTTGCCCAAGCATTTATCCTTCAGATGGAAAAAGGTAGGATGGTTAATGAGGAAAGACTCCTATTGGCTAGCGTGTACTAAGGAAAGGGAAATGGGGTGCGAAAGAATGGAAAGAGGAGAGGAGAGACTGTAATGACACAACATAGACATAACAAAAGCACTGTCTAAAAACAAAACACCACAACATTGTCCTCTCAGCCGCACTTGGCCAACTAGAAGACAACCGCCCTGTCACAAAGGACAAAGTCTTGGGGTGTGGGCGGTACCCAGTCTTCGGCACGACTGGTTATGAGCGACGGTTTCTTCAAGAAGCCGAGCTGAGCGACAAGTTATCTATCCTTAGAAGTACAGATAAGCAGGAAACATGACTAGATTTGTTGGCTAGTGATGCAAACGTGTTTGGGGATGCAATTCGTTTGTTGGAAATGGTAGTGTGTATTGCAGCGTGTACAGAACAAGACATGAATTTGAAGCATGAGTGACAGTCCCCAGCCGAGCACTTGTGGTGAGCCAAGCGCTCGCATTCGTGTACAGTTACTCTTGAAAATGAAAAGGGAGCGGTCCGACTGCTTAATAGCATGCCACTATAATGTGATTGTAATTTGTATTGAGGAGCTTCTTTTGATTGCTGCATGCCATGATGTAATCCTTGTGGTTTCACCAGGAGCAAAAGCTCTTCTCATTATCTTTGAACTCGGGCCGTGCTACCAGGATTCCTAGTTAGGACTGTGCAGCGCTCATAGAAGGGACAAGGGACAGAAGAAGTGCACGAGACATGCGCTGACTCTGAGCTGAATTCTTATTCTGAAAAACTTGAAAAAGTAAACTAGAAGATATCATCGAGTCACATGACTTGTGCTCCAAACGAAAAATGAAAAGAACATCCCTGGCTGCCACCCCGTAACATAGCATGCGCACAACGAATTTTAAGTCGCGTTGCCGCACGTGCTAACCAAACACTCTTATTACCTATCCCAAAGCTTTATCAATGACTGGCTAACGCATCTTTCATAGCTTCTTCTAACGTGCAAGGCCTTTATAATTTCTCGGGTAAGCTGCTTTTTTGTGCCTGGAAAGAATCATGGTATCAGTAAAGTGCGGGGTACACCCGCACTCCAGGCAATGGTCTGCTAAATGGGAATGCGTCTCTTATTGTGTTAATGAACGCTTATGTTCACCCAAACGAACATTCAGGCACCTTCCACTCTGTCCAATGTAAGAACTGCCGCACGATAACAGGATCTGATACACGATTCCTACGTGGCAATCAACAAACTTGGACATGTGTCTTGGAATGCGACATGTTGAACGACAGGTCGAACACCATAGTACCTTCATAAAAATGATCGGCTACACTAACACGCAGCACATTGAGGTTAACTGAACACATATCAACTATGGAGAAATTTCAAGTCATCCAATGAGAAGTGTTTCTTTCGGACCCACTCGGCTGTGTGCACTTGTTCACGCGGGCGCACATGCCGGACAACTTGTTTGGGGAGGAAGAGATGACATCCACCCAGTAGCGCTTAGCGACATTTTTTAGGCCATGTGACAGCTTGTGTGCGTAGGGTAAAACAGCGCATCTTTTTTGCGTACGGCTGCTTTCAGTTTGTGCAATCTCTTGCTGCACTAACTTTTTTGCCCTCATCATTTCGCATGCCTTTGTGATTGCGACGTCCGGGAATCCAGCTCTCCTTAATCTAGCCACTTGTTCTTCAGAACTATGGCGGAGACTGTGTGCGCATGTTCTTTCTAGGGCAGAGCGGATGCATGAGAGTGCTATCCCCTGTTTGATAAGGTTGGAATGGCTAGCGCTGAAAACAAGCAACTATTTCATGCTTCTTGGGAAATATCGCCAATAAACATGAGAGGGTAAAACTTTCATTTTCAGGTATTGAAACTGAATAGACGCTTCGTTCATCATTTCAATCGTAAATTTGGGACCGAGCCCACATTCCATAAAGATTTTGAGAATGTCTATGCTGCTTCTCGTGTAATCTGTGCTAGTTTCGTGCAGTCTACTGAAGAACTGTCAAAAAAGAAGAAAAGTGCTTTGGCACTGTCAACTGGCTTAAAGTTAGAAAACTTGGCAGTGGGAGTAAAGAAGGCTGGCAAAGATTTCCTGGAAGCTTTCTTTTCAGCAAAAACCCACAATCCAGACATTCCTTTCAAATCGTCACTGAAAAGGCTACGTGGGCAACATGTCGTGTCAGGGTACCCTGCAGGCGCAGCTAGCCTCCTTACACATCGAAGACCCTTTTCGGGTAGCTAATTCCTTAGAAGTGACAAACTATTTGAGAGAAATCAACCCAGGGAAGTGCCAGGCAATCAGTGTTGAAGTTGAAGACCTCTTCTAAGTTTCAGTAAAGTTTCAGTAGAGGCCTTTCTAGAACCCCTGTCCGTTTACATTTGGTCTACCTTTGTACAACATGAAGGCAACCTGTACATACAGGAAAGTGGCGTCTGTATAGGGTCTAGGGTCGCCCCTGTACTTGGTGAAATGTTTTTGAGTAGGGTAGATAGGTGGTTGGCTGAGCACTTAGATGGCATGGTAGGTCATGTGTACCGGTATGTTGATGATTTTTTGGTCTTCTTTAAAGGAGTACTGACACAAAATTCGAAGGCGAGATAATGAGCGAGATAGATTTATGTGGATACATACACGACATCTACGAAATATCAAGGGCAAATATAGCTTAGAACATATTTAAAATCAATTTTAAAGTGCATGCCGTGCGACTGAGCGAGCTGCGGAGCCCCCCCGCGACGCCGACATCAACGCAGTGGCAATGTAAACAAAGCTACGTCACGAGTTTGTGTTGGCTGGTTGCTGGCACACGCCTTGCGCTTGCGCTGCCTGCGATTCCTTCCTCCTTGCCTGCGGCTTTGCGTGTTCTGGCTGTGCTGACTGTCAGTGCGGCGCCCGCTTGCGCGCGGGGCGCCCACGTCACAGTTTTGCTTGGTCACGTGGCCAGCTGCATTTATCTTGCCACCGGAACTGCTTCTGCCTAGCTCGGTGCTCTTTGAAACTGAAACTGCGACTGGGCGCTCTAAAAACGTCTCTAAATAAATAACCGTTGCGCACTCGCGCAAGTCAGGTTTCCAGCCGTGATAAGTGGGTCATAAGCTGCCTACTGCAACAAAAAAAATAAGGTGCAAAATTTTTGTGTCAGTGCTCCTTTAATAGCACAGATTACACGAGAAGCAGCATAGACATTCTCAAAGTCTTTAAGGAATGTGGGCTCGGTGTCAAATTCACGACTGAAATGATGAAAGAAGAGTCTATTCAGTTTCTAGACCTCAAAATGAAATATTTACCCACTCATGTTTGTTCCACTCATGCTGATCAAATTTTACCCACTCATGTTGATCAAACAGGGGATAGCACTCTCTTGCATCCGCTCTGCCCGAGAAAGAACATGCGCACACGGTCTCCACCATAGTTTTGAAGAACAAGTGGCTGAATTAAGGAGAGCTGGATTGCCGGACGTCGCAATCGCAAAGGCGTGTGAAAAACTCATGAGGGCAAAAAAGTCAGTGCAGCAAGAGACTGCACAAACTGAAGATGCGCTGTTTTACCCTACGTACACAAGCTGTCACATTGCCTAAAAAACGTCGCTAAGCGCTACGGGTTGGACATCGTCTTTTTCTCCCCAAACAAGTTGTCCGGCATGTGCGCCCACGTGAACAAGTGCACACAGCCGAGTGGGTCGAAAGAAACAAACAGCAAATGTGGTACAAGACACATGTCCAACTTTTTGATTGCTACGCAGAAATGTGGTACAAGACACATGTCCAACTTTGTTGATTGCTACGCAGGAATCGTGCATCAGATCCCATTGTCTTGCGGCAGTTCTTACATTGGATAGAGTGGAAGGTGCCTGAATGTTCGTTTGGGTGAACATAAGCGTTCATTAACACAAGAGACACATTACCATTTAGCAGACCATTGTTGGGAGTGCGGGTGCACCCCGCACTTTACTGATACCATGGTTCTTTCCAGGCACAAAGAGCAGCTTGCTCGAGAAATTATAGAGGCCTTCCACATTAGAAGAAGCTATGAAAGATGCGTTAGCCAGCCATCGATAAAGCTTTGGAATAGGGAATAAGAGTTTTTGGTCAGCACGTGCGGCAACTCGTTGTGCGCATGCTATGTTACGGGGTGGCAGCCAGGGATGTTCTTTTCATTTTTCGTTTGGAGCACAAGTCATGTGACTCGATGATATCTTCTTGTTTACTTTACTTTTTTCATGTTTTTTGGAATGAGAATTCAGTTGAGAGTCAGAGCATGTCTCGTGCACTTCTTCTGTCCCTTGTCCCTTTTGTGAGCGCTGCGCAGTCCTAATTATGAATCAATACCAACTCGCTCAATTTTCTATTCTACTTCAGGATTCCACATGCCCCTGCAAACTCAATTGCTTTCTTCTTGTACTCTTCAGGGAATGTTTGTCCCCTTCCACTCATTTTCATAGATAAAGTAAACGGAAGCAACATGTAGCACAAATAGATTCGCTACAAAACAATGAAAGGTTGCAGTGACATTTCACTGCGTGAACGTGGTTGATGCACAAGCATCTGGTGCTACAGTTAGAACTCAATTTAACGAAGTGATGACCATGTGCGAATTGTTTTATTAAAGTTCGTAAAATCGAGAAAGTGATTTTTTTGCTCTTCGGATATCTAAAATTGCAACATATTGATACCCAAAAGCAACCATGACATTATTTTTGCCATCAACCCATGCCTACGCATATGAAAAATTCATGAAAGCAGCACAAAGGTGGCCCGGACATGGCATGTGTGTGTGTTGCAGGTCACGTGCATAGGGGTGTGCACAAGGTGGCAGGTGGGGGGTTACCTATGAGGGGGCACGAAGTCTGCCTGATACATTTACTCAATGACGGCCACGCAGGCTTTTGACGATAATGGCAGCCGAAGACCGCTGATGTTGTTTTCCAAGAACTGTTTGCTTCCCATCTTTATATCAGGAAAGCCAGGAACCAAAGGCAGGCCACTGTGGGAAGCACGTCATTGCTTCATTTTCAATTTTTTTTTCATCATTGTGAAACATACTGCCGTTTGGACTCGACCAACCGGGGGGGCAGGGGGGCACTGCGATAAATATTTGCCCCGCTCCGCCTCTGATGGGACACCCTGTGCATGCCTATGGTCACATGAAGCTATGACAGTCTACCAACATTCAATGACACAGTGAACGAATGTAGCGACTGTGCGGTCAAACCAAGTGAGAAAGTTGCGAGGAGGTGACCAGTGTTATCTGCCGCGTAAACCATGAAGTAATGACAGCAACTACCGCCACCACTAGCACCACTTGGCATGTATAACTTGCTACCGACTACCAAGTCTTGTCGAGTGCATTGGCTCGGTGTCCAGCTAGGGCTGTGACTAGGTATCCTAGATGTTTTAACACGGTAGCAATAGAGAATAAGCTCAAAGAAAAACCGGTCTCTGTCAGTTATAAGTAAATTACTGCTCTTTTACTCAATTATTTCAGTAAAAACATAGTTAAATCGGCTTTGGTGGCCAAGTTAGTTTGTTAATTTAGGCTGATGACAGCATTGAACCTGATGGGCACCTGCCGGGGAATCAAAATTTTTTCGTTAGATCAAAAACGTCATGAAATCGGGCTTCATTAGATTGAGTTTTAACTGTAATTCTTTTTACATTACCTGCAGTAGCTTTGACACATTTCACGATGGCAATTTGAAAAATGGGCATTTGTGCTTGCATGTAATAAAAGGGCTTGACCCGCTTCCCCTTGACACAAGCTTTGGGAAATCAAGCATTTGGGTCATCAAGTGAGATGTGTTTGTGTTTGCTTCTGCAACCAGACACCATGGTAGTTAGTATGCCAATGTCTTCGCCACTAGTGTTGTCGTACTAGCCTTACAAGCACCTCTTTCGTGACACTTTGTCACTCTGTATTTCTCCTCCTCCTGCTTTGCCTCTAGGGGGCACTACTTGTGGAGACACATTCCACGAAAGCATTTTGACGAATGTGGAATTTATCCTTGAGCAGAAAAACGCAACATGAGACCATGGCATAGCATAATGTTATTGGGCTATGGCATAATCTCATTTTGTGTATGAGAAAAAATATGGCACCAAGAGCACATTTGCAAATACGAGAATGAGATGTGTAATTACAGATGCGTAGCCAGAAATTCCTTAGTTTGCCTTAGTGACCCTTCCATCAGCCTCTATAGTCGAGAGAAGGCGTTTTTGCCTACGCATCTGTAATTACGCATCTCATTCTTCTATTTGCTCATGCGCTCTTGGTGCCATATTTTTCTTAGTCAGTGGTTTTGTCCATGAATAAATAGTGTGAGTCTGAGCTTGATCCCATACTTTCTCTTGTGAACATGTATTTTTTTTATTTGCACATCCCTTAACTAAGCATCCAAGTATGCATAACGCACTAGGCCATCAATGAGTTCTACGTATGTTGTGGAAATCCGGTTTTCGCCCACATTCTTGGCAGGGCGCTCAAAGGAGATTACCCTTGTTCCCTAAATGTAAGGTTAATTAACCTCCCACTTTTCTTGATATGTGATATTCCTCACGTCCAAGGAGCTAATACACCACACTCACTTTGCAAGGCACACACCTATTTTTATTCTGGGCACTGTGTTTACTATTGTGTGTCATATGCACATTAAAAAAAAGTTTTCCTTAATGAGGGCAAAAACCTTTCACAGGTTAGTCGACCTGAAAGCATAGCCAACCTGCTTTACTCCTTGCCTAGTATATTTCTAAACCATCGAAAAAACCGTAGAACTAAGAGGTGACCGTGAGTCTATCAATTTCATTGTTACTGCCTTTCTGTCCTGTCTCTTTGTTTGCCTTTACTGCATGCACCAGTTTTCAACAAGTTGTGGTCATCACGTGGCATGAGTGCCCGACATTTTAAAGTTTTTCTCCTTGCTTTGGCATGCTATCTTGCATTGTGTGCACAAGATTCGCACCACTGAAAACTCCCATTCTTTACTTCCAAGTGATTGGATGAATAATTAAGCAGTGGATTTCACTGCTAAAAAAAACACTTTTTAAATCCTTTCACTTCTGTAAGGAAAGAAGAAAGATGTGCCAAAATTACCGTGAAAAAAATTTTTTGCTCAATTTGTACAGCTTTTTTTTCTGTATAAAATGGTGCCATTCTTTCACTTCAATGGGGTTACTTTATTTCATTAACCACATAAAAAAAAGATAACTGGAAGGTGGCTTCACCACATGGCAATACAATAAAAAATGGCTGTAAAAATGAAAGCCGAGACACACATGGCCCAATCTGTACAAGTGTGGCCATCTAGCCTCAAGAAACACAAGTATGGCGAGTTTGGTCATCATTGGTTCCTTGTGGGACCTATTTTTGTTGATGACGAGTACAGTCGTCGTGGGTCATGTTACAAAATCTCATGATGACTATATTCGTCAATAGTAGTGAAAGGGTTAATTATCGAGGCATTTCTCTTGGTAAAATGCACTATGACAGTGCACTACAATATTCAAACCTCGCTCCTGGTGAAAAGGCCCATTGAGAATCAAAATGCTGGCTTAGGATTTCTTCCAGACAAAATAAAAATGACTATAGTTCCATGCACACATAATCAAAATGAAATGTCTATCAATTCATCCAGTGCAGTGTTCTCATTTGCTATAAATCTATGTACATAGTGTAGCTTGTTCAGGTTCTGCACCATGCTGCCCAAGAGCCGGGTTTATGATTGTGAGGTTTGGGGTGGTCGAGTTATGATTTTCACACTAGTTAAACCTTTTATTTAAATATTAGAGTGTGTTCAGATAAGAACACCGGTGCATGTCTGCCGACTCCCTGTAATTTGGCAGGAAAAATTGTATTTTATTGTCCGAGTCCCCAGTACCACAAAACCACTCTTGGTCTCGTGAAAAAAAAAATTTCACCTTCTTTAAAGAAATTCACAAGTCTCCACTGAGCCGCAACCGCCTCTTTCGAATGTCGCGAAAATGGGATTTCGATGAGATTCTACAAAAAAATTATTGTAGCTGTAGGTCTGAAAAATTTTCCCCACATACTACGGATAGTTTGCGTCGACAAAACGTTACTCCTTTAGAGTTTTGTTGCTGTTCTTTTAAGAAAAAAAAATCGCGAAATGGGGACAAAGTTTATTAAGGCTCAAATTTAAATTCTTTTTTCCTCCATGTGTATAAATGCCAGACTTCCCAAAATTTTTGAGAACATTGCCATATGTTAGGTTAACAAATGTGCCGAACGAAATTGCTGCGAGTGACTTCAAACGTTCACCAGAAATGTTCAACTGAGAACATGTAAAAAAAAAGCAATATTTGAAGATCATTTAAAAAAAAAAGCCATCTTTGATTTTCTTTGGACTCCTCAGAATTAAAGCTAAGCCTGTGTTCTAACTTAATCTGTGAAAACATATTGGATTATTTTTGTGAGGTTGGAGTTATGAAGCACGGAAAGTGGCCAAATTGACGTAAACTGAGTAACCACAACATTGAGCGAGCATGGAGCAATAGTTGCCATTATAATTATTTTTAGGTCGTGAATGTGTTCTGTGGATTGACGGATTGACAGAAAAAAACAGGAACAGTTGCGGTTGGTTTGGAAGAGCAAATTATTACTACATTTTTTACGCAAATCACAATAACTTCTACACGGGTCCCAACAACTGAGCATGCCGCGATGCTGAGTCACACTCTTCGCAGGAATCGCTCTGAAAATCTTTCGCGCATGCGAGCCTGCGTACGCCTCAGAAAGGAGGTGGCTGGAGAGGATCTACCGCTGGATAATTATCGCTTCCTATTTCATGTCTGTAATGTGATAATGCAGACGACGGTGCGTCGCGGCACAAGCGACGCTTTTGCAACCTGACCGCGCTCGCCTGAAGTGGAATCCAGATCGAAGGCTGAACCCAGAAGACATACAGGCAGCACTGAAGTACTTGAAATAACGTACTGAAGATGAGCTGAAGTGCACCCAACAAAAAGCCAAACAAGAAAGATGTCTTTGCAATTAATTCTAAAGGACAAAAAGAGTACATTTCAAAATGGCGGATGACCAGGTCCATTCGGGAAACATTTCGTCTTTTTAAAGCGGCTCGCCCTGACACAGGTATCGGGCTCACGAAGGTTTCCTCCTTGAGGCTAAAATTGGGTTGTGTGCGCCTCGCCTCACGGAGTTTGCTTGTGCACTTACTGTGCAAAGGTTAAGCTAAGTGCACGGGCCTTAGAAATAACCACTGGTCAGAAAAAGAGTATTGAAGACCTTCGTGATTTGACCATATGTAAACTGCCGTCCACAGTGTTTTCTATGCTTGTGTGACTCGTGACCCACACCTCAAGTTATTACGGCACCTTGTCTAGGAATCCCAGAAGAAGAGGAAGTTGTGTTCGCAACCTGGGGGATTGGAGATTTGATCAAAAAAGAAGTAAGTCCGGACACTTCCGTGCAACAGCTTCAAAAGTGCTTTAAAAAATGGGTGCCGCATGAGTACATTGGCGTGTTCAGGGCAGAGCCATTAGTGAAGCAAAACAATCCCTCGAGAAAGGCAGCATCCCCCCTGCATTTCGACTTCGCAGAAAACTGAACCGTAGTTCTGCCAGGAGAAGTGCGGTCATATCACTGGCAAAAAAACCCAAGTCTCCATCTTCACATGCGGCGTCATGACTAGAAAAGGAACCCGCAGCTGCGCTTTTATCAGCGATGACACTAGCCACGACTCTGCCCCCCGCATGCTACGCTCTCACAAAGGTGCACGAGTGGTTCGAGAGTGTTGCTTCTTTATATGCACATGTTACATTCATCAGTGCTGGTGCCACGAGCCATTTCAAGAACAGATACCAGCTCCACGAACTTGCAAGGACCAAATACGCCTCAGTGCAGTGGCTATTTTCTACAGCGGGACAGCAAGAATGCTTGCCATGGAATTCGGGGTGTCATCAAGCATAACGCAGCCTTACACAATCTTCGCAGCTCCGCCACATCAGTTATTAAATGTGCGAAAGACATGGTAGGTTTTCTCAACACAAAGCTACAGAATGTGACGCTGATTCACCTTCCAAGTGCTGACTTGAAAGCCTTCAGGGAAATAAAAAAAAGAAGTGGCAGTGCATCCGTCTCGTGCATGGCATTCAGTCCTGGCACATGTGGCAGTGGACGCGTGCCACGGATTGCTTGTTGTAAGAACAGCCAAATCCCCAACGAAGAAAGTGCCGGAATAGACGCTGCTTTTCAACCACATACATCTGCAAAAGGTGCAGCGCATAAAGCAGGAATACTCCACAGGAGTGCTTCTTCAGCTCAAAATGATTCTCTACAATATGAAAAAACATTCATTGCGAAATTAGGTTAATTAGGTTTTTCCACCATCTGTGATTTGCTTGAAAAAAAATTCAGGACTGTCTACTTAAAACCACAAGGCTTCCCCCAAAATATTTTTTGCGAAAAAAATGTTTCAGTACCGCAAGCCGCATGTGAATTTTTTCGGAAAGCTCGAAACCATGGCTCGTAAAACGCGTTGTCAAAAAATCCGTTCTCCCTAATTTAGGTTAGGACAAATTTTTCCCTGTAAAACGATCTCAGGCTTTTTTATTTAAAATAAGTTTTACGAACTTTTACGCTCTCGGGGTTTTTTTTATGCGGCCTTGAATACGCGCAATATGATCCATATTGGGGATTTTTTTATAGAAAAATTCTATAAAAAATTTGAGCGTATAGGTAACGGTGTGTTGCACACGTTCGTACCACTTCCCGGTGCTGCGTAAGGATACTATGCAGGCTGTCAGCGACCAGCTGCATGTGGTTAAATACAGTCTAGTAGAGTTCGCATTTATCGTTGACTCAGGATAATAATAGCTTGCAAAGTAATTTAAATAAGCACGGACAAAGTTGATTATGTTGTCTAGATGTTCCCCGCATCCGTGCAGCTTGTACTTGCCTCTAGGACGCATTGATACGACCTATAAATACGTGGAAACACAGAGAGCGGTATAATGCAAATTCAAAAATATGTTTCTCTCTTAAAACAAATAGTAATTTGATAAAACTTTTTTCAGTGAGTAGCCGATGAAGGTTGCAAGTAAATGTGCTATTCAGAATATTTTTACTAGGACCACCTCAATGTTGAATTTACGACCAAACATGTGCAAAAATGAAATTTTTTTGGAACTTTGTCGCCACCTACACACTTTATTTCGCACTATATATGTCTCAAATTATTTTTATTCTGCAGTAAAACTTCGTGGCAATACGCTAACGCGAAATATCACATTTCGCTGAATGTTATTTTTCTATAAAAAAATCCCCAACATGGATCATATTGCGCGTATTGAAGGCCGCATAAAAAAATCCCCGAGAGCGTGAAAGTTCGTAAAACTGATTTTAAATAAAAAACCTACGATTGCTTTACAGGGAAAAATTTGTGCTAACCTAAATTAGGGAGAACGGATTTTTTAACAACGTGTTTTACGAGACATGGTTTCGAGCTTTCCGAAAAAATTCACATGCGGCTTGCGGCACTGCAAAGTTTTTTTTCACAAAAAATATTTTGCGGGACGACTTGTCGTTTTAAGTAGATAGTCCTGAATTTTTTTCAAGCAAATCGCAGATGGCCAAGGTTGGGACAGTTGGCGTGGAATGGACCTTATAAGAGCAGCCATAGATTCCTAGGTGTCATCGTGGATCGCGACCTAACCTGGAGTCCGCATGTATCACATCTGAAGAGAAAGCTAATTTGCATTCAGAATGTATTTAAGTTTGTTGCCGGAAAATCATGGGGCCCATTTGTGTGCTCAGTACTGTAGCTTTACACAGCCCTCTTTGTTGGATTTCTCCGGTACAGCCTTCCTATACTGTCCAACCCTTGCAAGACTAACATCCATGCACCACAGAGCGTGCAAGCCCAAGCACTTCGGACATGTTTTGGCCTTCCAAGATGCTTATCGACAGTTGCAACTATCGCTATCGCACAAGAACAGCTGGTCACAACTCATAACGTTGTTGAGACGCTGAGAGGCCACATTCGGTGTTTATCACGGCTGCCGTCACATCATTTAGCGTGTTTGCCAGCACGGAGGCCCCGTGCCTCATTCTGCGGTATTGTGATGCAACACCACGACATATCACCTGACTTCATACTTGTGATGCGCCCGGCATCTGCGTTGTGGAGTCTCTGTCAACCTGACGTGTGCTTACCGTTTCCTGGAATCGTTAAGAAGGCACGAATGTCATCGCTAGCCCTGAAGCAGTTGTCTTTGCGTCTGTTGGACGAAATCTACTTTGACCGCATGCATGTTTACTCTGATGGCTCCACTAATTCCAACAGCTCTACTGGAGCAGTGGTTGTTTCATCTGGTAACGTATTGTTACAATTCAAGTTTTCTCACATCACGACATCGACAGCAGTGAAACTCGCAGTGCTTCAAGGTGCGGTCAAATACATTCTACAGCAGCCACCTAATCAATGGGCCATCTTTTGCAACTCGAGGTCAGTCTTACAAACTCTACACTTAGCTTTACGGCATGGATTACACGGACAGTCGGTGTATGACATAAGGCACGACTACCACCAAGCGCTCGAAGAAGGACATATTATATTTCAGCGGTTGCCGAGTCATTGCGGAATTGTTGGCAATGACCGCGCGGATGAAGCTGCACAATCGGCTCACGGCCAAGATCTGCGGACACCCATACCACTCTTGAGAACAGACACTGCGCGGCGACTGCAATAACTTGCTCGCTGTATCACACTTCTACAATGGAATACGCAGGGTTTTTCCAACGCGCGTCTGTATTCTATTGACCCAAATATGCAACTTCGTTTGCCATCCGGGCTCTCACGATGCGACGCAACTTTGCTGTGTTGCATGTGGTTGGGCATGGCATTTACGAATGCGTATTCGTATCTCATTGGAATGGCCAGCAGTGCGGCATGCGACTTTTGCGCCTGCAAGGACACCCTCGAGCACATTTTATGCCACTGCCCATCATGCCAGACTCAATGACGTGGTATGGAAGCCAAGCTCCGTCATCTGGATTCAAGACCACTGAGAGAAAAGAAGATTTTGGGACCTTGGCCTACGGTTTCGCATATGCACAAGGCCATGAACGCACTGTTGTGCTTCTTGAGGACCACTGGACTTCACGAGTGCCTGTGAACGAACAGCGCCAGTTCGTGTTGTGTAGTTTCAAGCTAACTGTTCATCCATCTCTTTCTTAATCTTCTTTCTTCTCCATCCTTGTCTTTCTATTATTCTCCCCCTTTCCCCCACCCCACGTGTAGGGTAGCCAACCGAGCCAAAGCTTGGTTAACCTCCCCTGCCTTTCCTCTTCGTTCCTCTCTCTCCGTCTCTCAACTGCCTCTGTGCTCCTCTATGCAGGTGCCTTTGTTTTTTATTCAGGCATGCAAGGTCAAACAAGCTTCCTAGGAGGAGATGTGACTGGGTGTGTTGAGCATCATAACGTGTTTTGGCATGGTATAATGAAGAAATAGTGCTATGGCGAGCCATTTGACAGGCTTTCTCAGTGCAACATAAATTTGGGCTATTGAAAAGTTTTTCTTTGCGACCAAGGCAGTATTGTGTCTATAAAAGTGTCTATGTGTGCATAACAAACAGTAAAATAGAGTTCCAGTTTTGTGATCATTGGCACTTACATGGCGTGCATGTTGTTCCATTTTCGATCAGCTTAGAGCGCAAGAAAAGATGAGGACTTAGACCAAGGATGTGACAACACGAGCGCTGACTCTCAACTGAAGTTTATTAGAAGGTATGGCACGTATAAATACAGAGGCCAACCGGCTATCTACAGAGCAACTGAGCGTGTGCAGCAGAGTCATCCAGGTGATAACTAAAATACTCAGGGCACGTGGAACCCGTACGTGCGTAAGAAACATACATACAAAACAAGACCAATTCACTAACAAACGTGTGACGCTGCCTAATCTAGCGCCAGTCAAGACAAGTTACAATTAAGAAAATGCACCTCCTTTTCGCCAAGGGCAACAGACGGATGGCTTATACACCTTTCACCTTCTCGGTCGATGAACAAGGCCTTCATCATCTCCCTCGTGTTCTGATGCTTATGGCGGAATAAACAATCTGTTTGCCCCCCGGCATCGGTTCACAAACACATTCTCTGCAGTGTGAAGGCAGGTGCAAACCGCCTGCAGCCCTCAACGATGACAGATGCTCTCTCAATCTAATATTTACACATCGTCCAGTTTGGCCAATATAAGCACGCCCGCATGACAACGGCAACCTGTATACACCACCTGATTTGCATCTAATGAATCTATCTTTCTGCTTCTCGGAACATGAATTACAAGCCTTACCAGCAGCCGATAGTTGTATATAGGTTGCCGTTGTCATGCGGGCGTGTTTATATTGGCCAAACTGTACGATGTGTAAATATTAGATTGAGAGAGCATTTGTCATCGTTGAGGGCTGCAGGTGGTTTGCAACTGCCTACGCACTGCAGAGAATGTGGTTGTGAACTGATGGCAGGGGAAACAGATTGTTTATTCCGCCATAAGCATCAGAACACGAGGGAGATGATGGAGGCCTTGTTCATCGACAGAGAAGGTGAACGGTGTATAAGACATCCGTCTGTTGCCCTTAGCGAAAAGGAGGTGCAATTTGTTCATTGTAACTTGTCTTGACTGGTGCTAGATTAGGCAGCGTCACACGTTTGTTAGTGAATTGGTCTTGTTTTGTATGTATGTTTTTTGACGCACGTACATGTTCCAGGTGCCCTGAGTATTTTAGTTATCACCTGGATGACTGCTGCACACGCGCAGTTGTTCTGTAGATAGCCGGTTGGCCTCTGTATTTATTCGTGCCCTACCTTCTAATGAACTTTAGCTGACAGTCAGCGCTCGTGTCGTCACATCCTTGGTCTACGTCCTCCTCTTTTCTTGCGCTGTAAGCTGATCGAAAATGAACCATATCCAACTAGCCCAGATTTCCCTTCTTGTGCATGTTGGTCAAGGTGCGATTTATGCACTCAGTCAGGGCGTTTGTTAGTGAACGATAGGATGACGAATGCTGAGAATCAGGTCCCCAAAGGTATAATATTTTCTCAACAGCATCTGCTGTAAGGTGTCGTCGATAAGGTACGGCTTCTGTGAAATTGGGGCGGGGTTCCAGTATTGATGCATTGAAGTATGCAGGATTGCTGTCGTGACGGTGGATGCTCAGGTTATGCTAAGTCAAAGACAGAAGCATAACATACAAGGTAGCTTTTGGAGGGTGTGCTGGTTAAAATGAGGGGGGTCAATTTCTTCCTCAAGCTCTTAAATTTTGACAAGTGGTCAGGAAGTGGCAAGCTTTTGTTTATAGAGACAGCAGCTGCATGAATGCATCTTCTTAAGAGTATTAAAGCTTCAACCCTGCAGGTAAAGTAACTGACTCAGTGTACATGTTCGCCATCTACACACAAGTGGAACAGTCTGCAGGTTTGAGAAGTGAATAAGGGACGAGCAGGTTCTTCTTGAATGCGTTAGCATAATCCAGCTCAATTAATTCACAGCACATACCTTCTCAGAGGTGAGAAGTCACTCGAAAAACACTGCTGTCTTTGCAGGCAAAAGCACATTACCTGACAAGGAAAATACTTCCACATGATCGAATGGCATGTCATCAAAAGGTTGCAGTAATATATCAATTATCAGGGAAATTTCACCAGCCTTGCAGTCTAATATTGCTTCGCACTCGCAAGAAGTTCATAGCACGAATGGCCTCATGTCAAGCGCATGATAGCGTGTTGAATTTAGTTTGAGACGCCTGTTCACACACGGTCACAATAACTGAAAATACGGCAACAGATCCCCACGGTTTGCCGCCAACTCCACGAACTGTGGAGGTTTAACTCTAAGTGCTTTTTTCTTTCTTTTAACGTCATGATTGCTTTTTCTTTTTTGTGCAGGCCTCATCTGGATTGTTATGGGTTCCAAGAGAAGAGAAGAGGATGTTCACAGGCATCTTGAACAAGAACTTCTGACGCTCAAATAAAGTTGAATGTAATTAAGTACAGGCAACTTTCGTTAATTCAGGCTTCACTGGACCAATGTAATTGTTGAAACGATTGGTGTCCAAATTAGGCTAGTGGCAGAAGAGACACCGCAGAATCATTCGTTATTTGTTCTCACAATAACATATAACTGAATTGAATGCACATTCACATTATAAAAATGACAAAGAGCATTATAGGCACAAGTGAATAGAAATCGAATGCCCACTTTATTTTTAAGCTAGAAAGCATAGCACATCTCTGTCTGCCAATAAGAGAATAAAACTTGATTTAATATCAGTTATTGTCACAAGAAACATGATGGCCTCATGCTGGAAAAACAACCCCCCACTAGTCGGTCTTGCAGTGCATGCTTCTGGAACATGAAGTACAGGTGATGCGACTAGTTGCTGCTAGCCTAATATGTGAAACAACTGATCGTTTCAGTGTGGTTTCATAATTGCACTGAAAGCGGTACAATGTCATTCATGTTCACGACAAACTTATTTTAAGATTGAACAGTGAAAAAAAAAACAGAACGCACAGAAACATGCGCAGAGCACAGATGTATCTGTGCATCTTTCTGTGTGTTTGGTCTTTTTCGCACCTTAAAATCTTTCTTAAGTACGAACCAACCCGTGAAGGGCATGACTGTGCACAGAGGCAGCTTGCCTTTTTCGTGTATGATGTTTTTGGACAGCTAATCCTTTTAGGTTGTGCGGACTAGTACGGCACTGCTGTTTTTTTTTGTTTTTTTTTGCATCAGTAATTTTCATTTCTAGTGGTTGTGTACTGGATCCAAGCTATTTTTCCTAAGGAGACAAAGCCTGGCTATGGCGTTGCTGCAGTTGTTCAATGAAAACGTGTCAGTCTGCAGTTACCTTGAGCTAAAAAGAAATTCTTTACTTTCAGGTTTTCCAGCAAGAGTGAACACTCCGAGGCACTTGCGCAGTTACATTCACTGTGGTGTTCAAATTCAAGGCTGTCACTTCTGCACTTTTATAAGATGCAGAATTGTTAGCACACCAAATCAGAATATGCACAGTATAAAACTTGGTTAATACGAATGTATACTTTACTGCTAGGTGCGCAATTAAGCCTATTCTAATAATAATAATACATTTGATGAAGGACATCTGTACGTAAAGGCTGCTCTCCGAAATAACATAGCAATTGCATTTGGTGACAGCAAATTGGGTAAAACTAATTTTGATATCTTATCCTTATACCAATATTTTCATGGGCTGTTCGAGTGCTTTGTTCGGCAAAAACAAGAATAAGGCTGTAAGACATGAAAACATATACTTGCATTCTGCATGATGCTATGCTATGCAATGATGAAATCAATAAGGTGCTGTAGAAAATAGCGTTGTACAACAGCTTTTAGCAAAAGCAAGAGTTGCTCCACTAAAACAGCTGACGTTGCCACGACTTGAATTGGTGGCAGCTTGCCTCGGAGCTAGGTTAACAGCATTTCTAAGAGACACACTACCACGAAGCACTCCATACTACTGTTGGACTGATTCCAATATCTGCTCGTGCTGGATTCAGTCTACAGCAACAAAGTGGAATCCATTTGTCTGTAACAGGGTCATTGAAATTCAAGCCCATACAGAACCAAGTTGCTGGGGTCACTGTACCGGGAAGAACAACCCAGCCGACCTTCGGACAAGAGGTTTGTCAGCACATATTCTCAAGGAGAGTAACTTGTGGTGGTATAGTCCCGATTGGCTAGCTGCGGCTCCGGAAACATGGTCAAAGAAGGAAGAGGAGACGGCTAATTCTAAAGCTACATTAGTCGAAGCGAAAAACAAAATGGAGATTGTGCTGATATCTAAGAGTGCAATATTAGAGCCCATACTAGACACGAACAAGTACAGTAGCTGGCAGAAGATTGTTAGGATAACATCATGGGTCAAAAGATTTATCCACAATTGTCGAAAGAACGCCCATCCACAATGGGAGGGCCCCCGTCGTGCTCAAGAAATACGCACAACCGAAGAAGTATGGCTGAAGACTATGCAGTTGCGGGCATTCAATAAAGACATCCTCGCACTATCTGATGGCAGGACACTTAAGAAACGTTCGCGCATACGAGACCTTCATCCTTTCTTGGACAAAGAAGGCATCCTTCGCATCAAAACTCGCCTCGACAACGAAACGACTTCGGACGACGTGAAATTCCCCGCACTGCTGCCACCAGACCAGCACTGCACGCACCTCATTGTGAAGGACATGCATCGACGCATTCTTCATGGTGGTGTTAGTGCTACTCTCGCTGAACTACGTGAAAGGGTCTGGCTTCTTAAGGGACGTCAGTGTGTGAAGAAAGTGATTAGTAAATGTGTTGTGTGTGCGTGATTTCGACTTAATGCTACCTCGACGCCGACAGCACCTCTTCCAAAGGACAGAGTGTCCCAGTCACAGCCACTTCAAGTCAGCGGCGTCTACTTTGCCGGGCCTGTGTTTGTGAAAGGAGATTTCACCGTGAAAGCCTATATTGTTGTTTTTACATGTGCAGTAGTTAGAGCTGTTCATTTAGAATTATGCAATGATATGATCGTCAATTCATTTCTGCTGGCTTTTCGTCGTTTTGTCGCGCGGCGTGGAATAACAAATGTCTTATATTCCGACAATGCTCTAACATTTAAACTCTAACATTTAAAGCAGCTAACTCTGAGTTGAAGTCCATATACGACATCTTACGAGACGTACAAGTTCAGAACTTTTGTGTGATGAGTCATATCACGTGGAAATTTATTGCTGAGCGTGCTTCATGGTGGGGAGGCTTCTGGTAAAGGATGATACGAACAGGTAAAGGCTGCCTCCAGAAAACGTCAGGGAAAGGTAGCTTCAACTTTGAGCAACTGAGTACAGTTTTAGCAGAAGTCGAGGCAGTGGTCAATTCTAGACCATTAACATATGTTTCTGCTGATGCTGAAGAACTTGAAGTTATTACAGGTGCATTTTATCTGCAGTAACTAAAGCCACCAAGCACACATGTTGACTTGCAGACCACAAGCTTCAAGTTGTAAGACTAACAGGTGGTCACCGACGTAGGCGTGCCCAGGGTTCGCCTTCAGGGGGGGGGTGAAGGTTCGTCGCAGCGCCCTCCTCCCTATTATGTCAATGTATGGGGCTGACTTTGCGCCCCTCCTATTTGGTGACTAGGGTAAGCGTCCGCACCCCGCCCCCCCCCCCTTGTGCGCACGCCTTTGGTCACCGAAGCAAATAGCCTTTTGCTTTTATAAACTTGCCGGGGAGGGGTAGGGGGATACTGCGTCAGGCACCACCCCGAGGTGTCAAGTCGCAAAGACTGCCTCGTGAGAGGCATGCAACCAATTCTCAATGTGATCAATACTGGGAAGTTAATTACACGTTTCATTCCTGAAGTATGCGTCCAGAACGAAATGCCGCCGGTAATTGAACCTGTCTAATATTTGCGGCCCAGTGCAGAGGGTGGGGGAGAGCAGCAGCCTCGCTCACCCTCCTCCTCCTTCTCTTACAGCCTCGGACACGCCGACAGCGTCCGACACGCCGATAGCGCCCAAGAGCGTCCGATACGCCGATAGCGCCCGATACACCGATAGCGCCCGATACACCAGTAGCGTCCGATACGCCGATGGCGTCCGATACGCCGACATGCCAAAATAACATTTAACGACAGGCAAACAGACCCGACAACCTGTCGGATTTTTTGTCTGGGTAAGCGCTCGTGTTGTTCACTTTCTTGTCCCCGTTTTTTTTTGCGCTACCTTTACGTCAGTATGAATCACCACCAACTAGCTCGCCTTTCCATTTTGATGCGTACTTGCTTCTCCAGCATTCGAAATGTTGTCTTAAGTTGCAGGACGGCGCTGTTACAACACAAAGTCTGTTAATAACTGTGACCTAATGAAATGCATAGTTTTAGGGGCGAAGCTCCTTATGCCGTGGGTCGTGCGTCCCCTGTAATTTGTAGTACGTAGTAGCCACCTGCGTAACCAGCAGTATCTCCCTGTGTGATGACGATGACGCTGCCATCACGGCACACCACATGGAATGTACCCACTATGCGTCATAACGATGACGCTGATGACGATGACGATCGCGATGCCATACAACACATGGCATCGGGATATGGTCTCATGTGCATATCGTTTGACCACATGCAACCAACCACCATCACGTCTTTGATGATGTACTGGGCGAATTTCACGGAAGATTCGCGGTTTACCGATGAACCTCCGGAGCTTCACCGGCTCATCAACATTCACTCCGTGGATATGCTGTGATTTTTTGTTTTCCCTTACACTTCTCATCGTTCACAGCACCTGTCCGGTCAACCCTGCCCGCTTGCCATTGCGGAAGAAACAATTAAGTCTTTTACATAGGGCTGCCCAAATGAACTAACGAAAGTGTATGTAACTCTGGAAAACGCCGTACATTCTTTGAGACCCATTCGCAAAAGTGAACGTTGTTTAAGTGGCATTCTGGTACTGCCGAAACTTTACATTTCGCGCTTAATTCTACTGACGTGACGTTGCTGCATCACACATTTCTTGAGAAGAAGGCCCTCATAATTTTCCTCTCCAGCTGCTAACCTTGAACAATAGTTCCGTCAGGACCTATCACGCACCGCAATCGTCATGTATATTTGCATGATTACTGGAAATAAATCTTACTACGACTTTGGAATATGAAAGCTTCATGTCGGAAAGTTCGTATATTTACGTTACAATCACTAGATCTTTTAAGTTGAGTCATGTGAAAAAGTCATTTAAAAAGCACAAATTTATTACTTAAGATATAAATTATTATAGAAAATATTGCTCTAAATTTAAACCTGGCTATATTTTGCTGTGCATTTGCATGCTCCTGTTTTCCCGCTCGTGTTTGGAGGTCCATCTACGTAATCGTTCGAGCAGAATTCACTGCAAACGTCACAATTATCTTAGTTTCGAGAAGCTAATTGATCAAAATTTGTTGCAAACGGTGATCGAATCAATTTTTCAAGCTGTGTGCGCGTGTTCTTTTTTTTACCCGCTATACTTCGTACTGTTAGAACGAGCTCGCCCGCGAAATCTGCCAGCTTACTATTGAAGAAAACAATAACGAAGAGCAGCGTTACGTCTGGCAGACTTGCATGTATGCAAGTCTGCCAGACGTAACGCTGCTCTTCGAGCTTTGTCATAGACACAGTGATCAAGTTCACTTTCTGCTAGTGCACATTGTAATGCAATACTACGTAAGTTTGTCTACCCCCCCAGAAAGTTTTATCCACCTTTCCTTCTGACGTCCCACTAAAAATATACCACTACGCTTTCTTATTGGAAAGTGCAATTATTAGCATTTATTTGCACGAAAACTAAGCAAGCGTTCACAGTGATTGCGAACCTTAACCATGCGTGGTGCGTGTATTGCTTAGATGAACTGCCGGTGAGCGAAATTATGACCTGTTTCTTTGACCGCAAACGAGTAACTAGAACCAGAAGTGAAATGTAAAGTTTCCTTTGGAATCTGGGATGCTACCGGATTCTACTTAGACCACGCGATGTTTTGCGAATAAGGCCCTATGATACTGCTTCGTTCCCCGAGTTGTATAGACATCTATTCATGGGCTTTATGAGATATTAACTTTTTACGCAGGACCTTTCAACACCGCTTATCCCAAAACATTACGCTACTGAGTCACGAGACAACGTAACTCACATAGACAGCTGTGGTTCTATGGAATACCCATTAAACATAGATTGTTGTTGACCTCGTGATACACGCATTTATCGAAGACACAAAAATACAAATCAAACAAAATTTTCAAAGCGCAAGCTACCGCGGTGGTACAGTATACGTTGCGGTGCTCGACTGCTGACCCGAATGGTGTGGGTTCCATCCCGGCCGCGGCGGTGGCATTTTTATGGAGACAAAATGCTTAAGGCCACTGTAAGAGCGCGAGCCTCCTTGATTTAAGTGCTTGTTAAGGGATACAAGTGGTAGAAATTTTCGTAGCCCTCCACTACAAAGAGCCTGACAACCATACCGTGGTTCTGGGCGCGTCAAACTCCAAAAATTAATTATCATTCGTAGTATTACAAAACGCCGGGCTAACTGAGCTAGAAATAACAGCGCGGTAGCAATGGAACTATTCTAGCCAGATCATACATATGTGGCGCTTTTCTTCTAAAAAAGCCAAGTCTGCTTTAACTGAAACTGAAAAACACGCAGTTTTTTGCTAGGGACGATATGGTCAGGCCAGCTCCAACATTTTTTCGCCAGTGCGCTCATGTCACCAAAATACCTCAAATCTATATTGCGGCTAAAGTCTATGTAGCCTGCTATCGTCAGTATTCCAGAGTAAAATTTGTATTTGGCTCTTAGAGATTGTAACATTTCATTTGGGCTTGACTTAGCTCGTAAAATAGGTCCAAATGACAGCAAATGAACGATACAGCAATATTTTGCGAGAACATTAACACCATCCTTGTGCTTCTGTCGGTGGCGCCTTTTGCTGCATTGGCGTAACGAAGATAACGACTTGTAGAGCGAGTGGTCCTACCAGGGAAAAGGCACACCATTCTGGACTACCGGCAGCGTTTTGTCGTTCTTGGCATCTTGAGGGCCTTTAGAAAAATGCTCGGTTGTTTGTTCGTTCGTTGTTCATTTATTTATTTGTTTGTTTGTAGCCTGAAGACTGTAGCACCTCTTCTTCGTCTTCTTCTTAGCTCATTTGATTTCACGCCGTTTCGGATCGTTCCTTCTTCAAGGAATAAAGCGGTGCCCAATATATTCATTTCAGTTGTCTTCTATTTCAAATGTACCGTCTCGGAGTGAATGAAGGCCATGATATGCAGCACAAAGGCCGAAAAAAATCACTAAAATGCAGAAACAAGTAGGAAACCCGGGCTCTTACTATTTATGTTCGAGTTTTGCCCTACAACATCATGTCCTTCAGTAAATGCCAACTCGCCCAAGAAAAACTAATTGTCGAATGAAAGCAACATAGAAAAGCTACTAGGACCCAAATGAAATAGATTGAACCAAGGTAATGTTGGTTGTTTTGGTCGTGTTTGTTGAAGCAGCACTGACTTAATGGATCTGACTCAGTTTGATCCCAGCAGATAAGGGATTTCGCTGAAGTTTTTAAAATTCAAAACTTCCTTTTTGAGTTCACGTTACGATGAGGAATTGTCCCATTTTGATTACAATTCGTTTAAAAGAGAAATATACTTTTGGCACGCTTTACGCTCCCGTGTAATTTAGCCTTTTTCTGATTTGGTTCTTTAAGAAAAAAAAAAAACGCCACATATATAGCACAAGACAGACATCATGCTTTCGCCAAAAGAGGGCTGTTCAAAGCACTGTCACCGTTAGCAGGAAGTAATTTTGGCAAAGCAGGATTGCTAGTACATTATAGTCTCCTTGGCAGTCTCATCGTTGTGGATTCGCCTCTTCGGGCAGGGAAAAAAATACTTGGGTGCGTTCCAAAGATTGACCTCAAAAATGTTAGCTCACTGGCAACACTGAATACATCAGAGCAACTTTGAGGTCAGAGTGGTCAGTTAAGGAGTGAACCAAGGGTACTCTCCCCCCGCCCTTGCATATCCAGTGGGGGGAGGCACCCCCAACTCATCGGCGTAACCCTAGCAGCCCAAATTAGTAGATGCCTTTTGTTCTAAGAATATAGTGCATTGCCGGAACAAAACACGCGTCAACAAGGTTGGAAACTTTGACTCAAAAACAATGAAATGGTTTTCTCTGCCTACTGTCATGAGCAGTTAGATCGACATCTGCCGATGAACCCGCCCCCCCCCCTCCCCCCGCCCGCCCCTGCCTCTTTTGTCCTGGCAAATCGGGCAGCTACCTGTCACCAGTGGTCACCAGACGTCGTCAGCGCTAGACTGTCGACGGGAAATGACAAGCTTGTGGGTGCTTGGACGTTCAGTACGCAAGCGGACGCAGTAAATGCGTCGGAGTCGGGAAAAAAAGATGTTTTATACTGTGAGCAATGCACAAAATAATATGAACAATGACAATGAAAATATCAACTAGCACACATATATATGTAAGATCGATAAGTGGTTACGGCACAATTCAAGTAGCGAGAAATTAACAACGGATACAATAATTAGGACAGCACACGATTTGACATCTAACAGTTCAGAAGCATGCTGTCAATAGCGGCTACCTATAAGAAAAGTTCAAAAGTAAACAAAAACTTGAGGACACTTGAGCTTGGCTTGCAATTGCAGAACGCAATATCGTAATCGGTCTGTGTTCGTATCGCCTTCCCAATCGGTAGCCTCGCCCTGCTTTTCGGTCGACTCCTAAAGCATGCCGCAAAGCAAAAGTGCGGGCGTGCGCCGGCTCCTATATCCATGTAGGTGGCATGACAGAGCACGGAAAGCGCACCCGTGGGTCCTTTGTGCCATCTCGCGGGATTTCTGTAAATCTGCTGAAGAACCTCTGAGATTTACCACCAACGCTAAATGGTGTATACAAATAGCCTGCTATTGGTATGCTAGAGGATGTACACAACGCGTGGTAACCGAGCGGCAAAACGAATCGCGCCATGTAGTGAGGGGTCACAGCTTCGAATCCCCGAAGCCACTCGAACCACAGATTTTTTTATGATTTCTTTATTTGCATCTACCGGGATTTTCTGCTCACGGACAGCGATGATTTTTTTCGTCGCTGACCTCGGAATTTCTGCGAAACGAGCTCCTTAACGCTGTCGAGTTTAAAAATGGCATACAAAAACCACACAACCTTGATAAGTCCTAAGTGCCACAAAAGCGAGCAGTCCCGCAGAGTACTGGCGAGCCTTCTTGCGTTGGATGGCACTCTTTTTTCTGAGAGTTGAGTTCCGCACGCAATCCACGCGACGGGGCTCATATTCGCTGCCACAGCGTAGCCGGTATCGGCCACCAGTGGTGCCAAGATTATGAGACGCTCGCAGAACACATCTACGCACTTAATTGTCGCCATTTTGTGCACCTTTTCAACGGAGGTCCCCTGCGTGCGGCCGTAATCTCTTTTAGGGTGTTGTAAATATGCGTGATCCCTCCAAATACACGCTGCCTGGTCGAAGTTGCAGCGTTTACTTGGCTGTGTGTTCTTGCGCTACTGGGCAACGCAACATATTCTACGTTCAGCTTCTATGCTATGCTGGACTAGACTAGACCACTTAGCAGAGCGATGTCTTCCGGCTCAATAACTTTTCAACTCCCCAGATTGCCTAACATGAGGAAGTAGGGCCCTTGATATCGCGCACGTTGTAGTCTCCTAACTCCGCCCTAAAATATGTTTGCCGAGGCCCTTTTAATCAGAGGCGAGACTGACGGCTCAGCACCTGCCGTCTCCGTCGTCTAAAGAAATATATACGACCTGCACCTGCGATATCCTTATGGGAATGGAGCGACGTACTTCGTTCCTAGCCTGAGCGGCACACGGAATTCCATCGTGTTAGATAAAAAGACGGTCGTCTCTACCCAAAACGACTCCCAGCTGTCGGTACAGATGCAACAGAACGAAATGCCGGCGGCAAGCCGTAAGAAATGATCCCCCCCTTCCCCCCCCCCCATTTGGGCCCTCCGCTATCAAGGCATAATCCTTTTGTGTTCAAGACGTCCCCGGCGCAACGGTGTACTGAGAATACCGTCTCTATATGTCAGGGGTATCAAACACGCTGCCCACTGGCCGCATGCGGACCGCGGACCCCTTGCCAGCGGCCTGCGCCTTCAGACATAATAGCTCTTTGCGAGCTTGCTAAACAGTATTCGCAATATTTTCTCGCCTACTACGTATAATAGCCCTTTGTTCAGGCGAGCTACAGAGACGGGACTGGCCTCAAGCGTTTTGTGCGTGTGCGTGAGGCACCCCATGCGCTCATGATAAGTTGCAACATCATCATGAAACGAAAACTCCATATTTTAATCGGCTTCCAGATTTTAGTCATTGTGAAAATGAGTATCCATATGTTTTCCGAGACCTGACGTCGAATACCCTTCTGAAATGACCCATGCACAGGATATGCGAAAGGATTTCTTTATTCTTTGAAGTGGCAACGTTTGGTGACATTTTGATTCAGACTCTCTGCCCCCCCCCCCCCCCCCCCCCAGAATCGACCATCTTCACTGTCCTCCCAGCGCGCTTGTGGGACTTAATTTCTTTACTGTTGGAGGCCCCTTCTATGTATCTTAATCCAGAGCGTCCAGCATGTCAACAATAGTTACTCCTTCGCGGTGACAAGGCTAAAATGGCAATAAAAGGCACGATGTCTTCTTTTGCAAAATATTTCTTACGGTATGATGCGGCGCACAGCCAGATATAGGGCCACCAGTGGTCAGCAATGTTCCCACCGAAGTGTCTTTTCGACTGCGAAAAGCAACTTTAGAAAAGATCCAGGATGATTTCCGGCGCAGCTAGCTCTTTTGGTCGGCGATACATCACAATACGAAAAATGTCGGGGGGGGGGGGGGGGGGGAGGTGCTGAATCCCCATAAGCCCCCCGCCCTGGCTATGCCCCTGCCATTACCTTAAGTCGCTGCTTCTGGCGTCATTACGTGCCTCGTTTCTCAAGAAAAAAAATTGAGTCTGCCTTCTTTCAGCCGCTCCTTGCAAACACACAAAGAGTTTCTGGGTGTTAGCCATGAAGGAGGCATATTTCTTCAATGCACATGGAGAGACGTGAAAAGGACATTTCGCTAATCTCATGAAACCCACATCTTATCATTACCTTTCAGCAGAGAACTGCGGGAGTCTGGAGACGATGGAATCTTGTGATGAAAAATTGCTCAGCAGGGAGTGGGTGCTGGGACCGACGTTTCCACGAGCGGTCTTGTCTTCCTCAAGACTGTAACTGCTTTATCATGTAGTTGCAGCAGTTCAAGCCTTGAAGAATACAAGTCCGCTTGTCGAAACGTCGGCCCCTGCACACACACCCTGTTTGCCAATTTTTCATTTCAGTAGAGAACGTATTAGAGTTCCTTGTTTGACTTTCGAATAAGAACTCTGCGTAATTATCTTCGCTATCATCACACGGACCTTAACTACTACACCTAATTTGGCATTTCAATGGCGATAAACATAGACTAAGACTTAGGATCATGGTGGACCCCATTTTTCTTTTGATACGCATGCATAAGGTAGTAAAATATTCTTGAAGTGCCTGCCGAAGAGTTAAAGGTGCACATACTGGCGAATCGCACCCGATATCCGCAGCAGATAGGCAGAAAATCCCCGAAAAAGGAACTATGCGGCACAGTGGCATTCCTACGGATATCTCCTCGCCAATGTGTCCTCCCCCGGTAAAGTTCGCCACAGGGAGAAAGCACGGCGATACATGTTTGGAAAGGCGTGAGTGGAAGTGATTACATAGCGCCCTTAAAGTTAGTTTCTGGTTGGTGGTAGCGCCTGGACAGAGCGTCTGCGCAGCGCCCTCTACCCCCCTCAGCAGAAGCATCTTGCGCTACTCGCCATCAAAACGCATCTAGGTCTTCGGATCTGCAGGCCAAGGGCCTTCTGTTCTGGCAGAAAGCTCTAAAACTCTGATGCCCGCGCGTGTAACCCGAGAGCGCGCATCCAGCACCTCTCCCGAGGTGATGGACACAACGTCATGCCTAAGGGCGTCTCAGGCGCCGAAGGAACGGCGCAGCTCATTCGAGCGCGCTTGGAAAGCGCTCTCTCACTTAAGGCAACAGTTCTTTCAACGCACGCACCACCAATCGGCACTCAAAATGGATACACAAATAATACAACGGAACGATACCTTCGTGCACATCGATGATGTACAAGAAGTTATCCAAAATCTTTGTCCAAAAGTGCTTGTGTACAGGAGACACACCTAAAATCCAAGCATACTGATATTCTCCTCCACTATGTCATTTTCCGCAAGGACCACGATGGTGCTGTGCCATCATCTGGTGGCGTCGAAATTGTAGTAGACAGAAGTGTATCGCGTGCGCATTTAACCCTCCAAACATCCCGTTCTTTTAAATAAACTTATTACGATCTGTTCACGGTATATACCACCACATTTCAAGCTCCCCAAACGCGATTACGAATCAATAATAGATGACCTCCAAGAGCCCTATTTGAGACTCGGGAATTTTAATGCACACAATGTTCTGTGGGCTGATTCTCGCTGCGACGCTCGAGGACATTTTATAGAACAACTTCTTTTTTCCCTCTAGGTTATATTTCTTGAATACGAAGAAGGCCACGTATTTTAGCCTCGCAAAGAAATAATGCTCTGCCATAGATCTCAGCATTTGTTTGCCGTCGCTTTTAGGCTATTTCAAATGGAATGTTCTTAAAAACCCTGAATGAAGTCACCATTGCCCTGTAAGCCTGATGGTACCATTTGAAAATGAGTTCATTTCGCAGGCCCCTCGGTGAATGGCTGACTGGGCCGATTGGGAACGGTGCTGAACCCTTACTTTTACAGACATGGAACAACATGCTGCTTTAAGCATGGATGACACCGTAAAGTACTTTACAGGGTTTTTTTTTTATTTGATGCCGCTTATAAATTCTTGCTGAAGCGAGCGGGACAGGCACAGAACGCCATGTTCCATGGTGGAACAATCTATGCAGGAAAGCGTGGAGGAAGCCGAACAAAATATGTGGTATGCTTCGCGAATCTGCAACACCAGGAAACATCGAAAACTTCAAGCACGTCAAATCGCAGGGAAGGAGAGCGCGTCGACAAGCAAGGCGAAAGAGCTGGGTGAAATTAAGATCCAGTATAAACTCTCACACAGAGGAGGCAAAAGTATAGAATAAGGTACAAAGTGTTAAAGGTCAACACACCAGTTCACTACCTTAGCTAAACAAGCAGGGGAAAAGCTTGGATGACGAGCACATCTATCTACACCCTGCCTTACCTACACGTGTGCGCCGCATCCAGACCGTGCTAACAGGTACAAGCTCTCCGTTGGCTACCTCACCTGACGTAAAGTACACAGGACTATAATTTCAGCGGACAGCACCCCTACCTCTTTTAAAGCGATAGCCTTTAATGTCTCATGCTGACGTCCGTCCGTCCGTCCGTCCGTCCGTCCATCCATGCCCTGGCACTGTGCCAGGTGGCAGCCGGGGCGCGCCAACGAACGCCGGTCGCGTCGTTCACGCCTCGCATCGGACTCTATAACGCTCGCGCTTTCCTTGTGTAGCGTCACTGTGCACAGCGTGTCCAATCATGCAAGAAGAGAGACGCGCGCATCGCATTCCATTCTGACCGACCCTGTCTCAACGGGCACAGGCGTTCGCCGAACACACTTTGGAATTTACAAAGTGTCCTTCAATTTTGGCAGCCCTGGCGCCGGAACCGACGGTCGCTACAACTTTCATCTTGTGCATTTCGCACGTTGGTGCAACTTCAGTAATATGCACTTCCCTGAATATTTAACCCGCTGCCTCAGCTGCTGCCACAGTAATGTCGAAAGAACATTTAAGGCGAAAGCCTTTAATGTCTCATGCTCACGTCCGTCCGGTGTCCGTCCGGCGCCCGTCCGTCCGGTGGTGGTGGTGTGCGTCCTGACCACCCTTACTGCGCATGCGCAATCCCTCCCCCACGCACCTCCTCTCCTACGCTCCCCCCTCTCTCTCCTCCAGGTATCCCTTCCGCCCGCGGCGTTTACATACCCATTGTGCATGCGCGTCCCCTCCCCCCCTCTCTTTCCTACGCTCCCCGCTCTCTCCTCTAGGCATCGCTCTCCGCGGCGTCCGCACCTTCACTGCGCGTGCGCGTCCCCTGCCCCTCTCTCTCCTCTCCTACGCTTCCCCCCTCTCTCTCTACTAGGCATCCCTCTCCGCGGCGTCCACACCCTCACTGCGCATGCGCGTTCCCTCCCCCCATCTCTATCCTCTAGGCATCCCTCCCAGCGGCAACCACACCCCCCCACTGCGCATGCGCGTCCCCTCCCCCCTCTCTCTCCTCTAGGCATCCCTCCCACGGCGTTTACACCCCCAATGCGCATGCGCGTCCCCTCCCCCCCTCTCTCTTCTACGCTCCCCCTTCTCTCGCCTCGCAACGCTGACGCAGGCAGCGTCTGCTAGCGAGTTTCTTGATTGAAAAAACCGACTGCTCGCGCTGTAAAACCGGTCAACGCCGACGCAGGCAGCGTCTGCTAGCGAGTTTCTTGATTGAAAAAACCGACTGGTCACGCTGCAGAACCGTTCACTGGCCACCCCGTATATATGGGCACTGGATCTTGACCTGCAAGGTAATGCCGGTGGGAGATTTCTCCTGTGCGTTGTCGAACGATAAAAAAAATGCCCCCACCTCCCCGAAGGGAATCGTGAGGAAATGCGAATGCATTTCACGCGCGCTTCACTCCATTTATATATGGTGGTTGTGGTTCGAAGAAGGAAAAGGCGCCTAATTTCTGCAGCCTGGTCGGGAGCACGGCGCAGCGCCTGTTTTTTTTTAAGCAGTTACCGTCTATTTACCGAATATTTTAAGCAGTTACCGTCTAGTTACCGAATATTTTAAGCAGTTACCGTCCCACATCTATCCTACCAATATTTTCAAAAAGGTATAGAAAAAATAATGCACTTTCCTTTGACGTCGTATTTCAATAAGCATAGCTTTCTTCGTGACTTTCAACATGGGTTCAGAAACATCGCTCTACAGGAACGGCGCTAACTGCCCAAAAAGAAATTATTATAGAATCATTAAATAACAAGGAATTCATGATAGGTGTATGTATTGACTTTTCTAATGCATTTGACCTCATTGATCACGCTATTATTCTTCTAAAGCTCCAGGAATATGGCGTCCGTGGAACAGCCCACGAGCTCACTCATTCATACCTTCCACACAGAATACAATATGTAGATATCGGCACTGCAAAGTCTACCAAGCGGCCTGTTAAAAAAAAGAGTCCCCCAAGGAAGGCGTACTGGGGTCATTGTTGTTTTCTATATACGTTAACAACATGGTACATATCACAGGTAAAGCACAGTTTGTTGCATACGCTGACGATACAACAGCATTTATTTCAGGAACAGTTGAAAGTGACTTAGAAGAAACAACCAATAATGTTTTAAAAAGCATAAAATTTGGGCAGGCATGGATCACCTAATGATAAACTCAGGGAAAACAAAAGCAATTTTATATCGACCCAAAGGGAAAAAATTATTACAACCATTGTTTGTTCATTTAGATAATGACGCGATAGAATTTGTACACAATGTAAGAACTGTTGGTGTGATTTTTTCGGAAACAATTTACTTTGGAATGAACATGCGGAATACATACGATCGGAAAATGTCTAGGCGCTGTTGTCATATCAAGGGTGCGACACATGCTTCCTATTAAAAGTTAAAATTCTTCCTTATAATTCCCTGGTATCTACTCAATTGGAATATTGCAGTGTTGTGTGGTGTACAAGTAGTATCACAAATCTAAATAAGGTTGCATATGCTCCAAAAGAGAGCTGTTTGGTAGATAGCAAGTGTACCTTACCTTTATTCTACGGTTGAACTTTTTCCTAAAATATGATATTACGCCTGTATTTTGTTTATTTGACATGGTTAACATTCATGTACAGGTGTCTTCTAAGTAATGAAGAAAACTACATTCTCTCTATGGTAAAGCTGAAAGAAAATAAGTCTATTAAGGATACCAGATTCAAGCAACGGTGGGCAATACCCACCCCTAGGGCATACGGTTGTACGCAGTCATTCAGTTTCACAGCGCCTAAACGATTCAATAAACTTTTAAACGATGGCTTCTATCCTCTTGATGCATCTAATAAAGGTATTAAGCATTACTGCAATGGGCAAGATCACCTCAGAACAGGAAAAAACGCACGAATGAATTTCCACTCTATTTTCGTTTATGTTTGCGATGTGTTAAACGATGGGTTGCTTATTTTTGCAATGTACATACATATTATGCATCTATTTGGTTTCGTGTGCGCGTCATGTGTGTAATAATGAATTGTTATTTTTATTAGCTAAAGTTTAGCTACTGCTTCTAGTTAACTGTTGTATAATTGTTGACTTGGATTAACTATAGTATTTGAAGTGTTTTAATGCATTTATTTTTTTATGAATGTTCACTACACTGCCATGTAACAGGGAGTCCGGGACCCTTGTCAAGCCGCTGGGGCGGTTTTTAGTCCCTTGTTCCCTTCTTCTTGGACAAAGTGGAAAAATAAAGTTTCATGAATGAATGAATGAAAAGCTAATTTTCTGGAAGCGCGCTTTCAACGCATATCCAGCTCATCACAATACTCTGATACATTTCCAAAGGTACAAAGCACAAATGGAACAACAAAAACTAGAACGGAAATCTACAGGAAATGAAGCATACAATCAACGATCCTGCTTAGCAGAACTGCTGGCGTCGCAAAACAGCTGCACTAAGTTTGCCCCTCGTTCCGATCGAGTCATATACCGCATGCTGCAACACCTGCCCTCCAAAACACAGAAAACCCTCCTTTGCCCTATACAACGTCATATGGACATCTGTTGAGATCTCCTATACTTAGAAGGAGGCTATAATTTTACCGATACTGGAACGGGGAAAGGATCCATCCTGTGTTTGTGGTTGCAAGCTGCTGCGACCAGCCTTTGCAGGCACCGGAGACCCAGGAGGAAGATGCCGAGGCAGCATGAAGAGACTGAAAGGAAACTCTAAAGAGGTTTAATTACATTCATATTCAAACTTTTTTAGCGCGCACAAAAGACAAGGACAAGAAAAATAGAGACGCACGAGCTTTCTTGTCCTTGTCTTTTGCGCGCACTAGAAAAAAGTTTAAGTATGGATACACACCAACTTGCCCAGTTATCAGTCTTACTTTAATTAATTAAATTATTTACAGGGCGAGAATCTCGTGATACAAGACGAAGATTTGGCCTACATCATGACGATCTCGTGTCGAAGGCCTCCAAGGAGCCAACGGGGGCTGATTATAAAGGAGTCCCTTTTCCCCAGATCCGTAGATGGGGAAACTACTCCAGATTGCGCTGTCCAAACACAGGGCACATGCCACTTCCGACGGTGCCGCCAACACTCCCCCAGGTCAACGTCCCTGACTGGGGCGTGGCCACCACACTTCACCTACGGCACCAAGGTGTTCCTTCGTTGACGTGAGAAGACCGCTGGGTGATGGGTCCCACGCTCGGGCTACCGGGTGCATCAAAATGTCCGCCGCGTCGAAGTAACAACACGCCACTGAATTAGCGGGACGGGTTGTCATCCATGCTGACGCTCGTTGTCCCCGTCAAGGAAGGTGCCGCGACCGGAAGCCATTTCAGTCGTCTCGTCGAACACCGTGCGGCGTCGGACTGCATGGCGCCTCACTTCCCGGCTAGGAAGGACAATACACGGCTGATAGCCCTTCGGCGACTTGTTCGAAGAACAGAGAACGCCGCTCCCCTTTCGGCCCAGGTGCCGATCATAACAAGGCCTACAGCACTAGCAAGTTGCCTAAGCGAAGTGTTTGAGAAAAATTATTAACCTACCCCTTAACTCATTTTCTAAAATCAAACAAACTCCTTGATTCATATCAGTGTGGCTTTCGAGAGGGTCGATCCACCTCTGACAATTTCATACATATTAAGGCAGAAATTCCCGAAGCGTTTTCCACAAACAATTTTTTTCTCTGTATTACTTGACATGGAAAAGGCCCACGACACCACGTGGCGGTTTGAAATAGTGAGAAACCTCTGACTTATTCGGATAACCGGCAGGATGCTTGAATATAATTGAAATGTATTTGTCAAACCGCACATCCAGCGTTCGGGATGGAAATCCCATGTCACAGTCGATCAAGCAGGAAACTGGTGTACCACAAGGTGGTGTGCTCAGCTGTACGCTTTTCATTAACAAATGAACTCGTTGCTTCTTTGCATCCCACGTACTATGTTCTACTGCACGCATGTTGCTATCCAGATAGCATTTGAATCATGCGATCTCGCAATTTGTGAGCCGCAGGTCCTGCTCCGTCTGCACAAGGTGTCCAAATGGGCAGATGAGAACTGGTTCAGATTAAATCCACTAAAGAGCACCCGTGCTCTCTTTTCTAGACAGAGAGGGCTCCATCTAAATCGAGAAATAGACCGGGACGGTCAGCGGTTAACTGCAGAGGCGGAGCATAAATTTCTACGCTTAATTCTGGGCTCGAAACAGAACTTTATATCACACATCAAGTACAGGAGAAACAAGTGCATGAAAACTATGAATATTCTAAAGGTGCTGTCACGCAGTACATTAGGTAGTGAAAGCAAGTGCCCGATGAATCTGTTTAAAAGCCGCATTCGCATGCGCCTAGAGTACGGGGCTGTCCACCGCGGTCGTGTAGCGGTTACGGTGCTCGACTGGTGACCCGAAGATAGCGGGTTCGATCGCCGCCGCGGCGGTCGCATTTAGATGGCGGTCGAAATGCTAGAGGCCCGTGCGAGTGTGCGTTAAAGAACACCAGATGGTCAAAATTTCCGTAACCTTTCACTGTGGCGTCCCTCATAATCATATCGTGGTTTTCGGACGTTAAACCGCAAATATTATTACATTACGGGGCCATTGTTTATCACTCTGCGACATCAAGTGGCCTTGAAGATGCTTGACCTTGTCCACCATCTAGGCATTCGCCTTTCTTCAGGTGCCTTTGGAAGAACAACGTAGAAAGCCTCTACGTCGAATCCAACGAGTAGTCGTTCCACCTGCAGAGATCCAACGTGTCCTTCGTCCACTTTCTCAAGGTCAACGCACACAAAGAACACCCCTAACACTCTACGGTAAATGAATGATTCGACTAATCCGAAGCCAAAAAAAAAAACACTCATTTTCTGCATCGTCAGTGCTCAAGACCGGTCAGTTTGAAGCATCGCAGAGCTGTTATTGAGATATTATGTTTGTTTTTTTTTTACAGAAATTTTAAGCACTTGTAATGCAAGAAACGTGTACTGATATCAAGGCGTATTGACTTTTATTCTCCAGTGTAAAGCTTGGCGTATTTATTGGCGAGTTCATGACACCTTCGATTGGAAGTGGCATGTGCTCTCATTACAGCACAAGCGGTGATGTGTACTGAAAAGCTCTCTGGTGTACAGCAGTTGATCGACCTCTGGGATTTCGTTTTCTTTTAATATGTTGATAAAAAGGGAAGGTCGAATAATGGAGAAAGACGCTAAATTCTGCGTTTTTATTTTCACTTATGGCTTTGCCCTTTTCGCAGCCGCGTGCCATCCAATTATTTGTGGTGGCAGTCGTACCAAGGTGGGGATGAAAGGTTCCCAATAGGATTTGTCATTTCATTGAGAAACTAATTGAGACGAAATTCTGATACCGCTATTTTTCAGCAGTGTTGACGCAGAAAAAAGGGCCCTCTCTTTTTTAATGAGGCGCACTATGGCTTTTACGGGTGTGTGCGAGATATGTTTCCTTCGTTTATCCAGAATTGTTCTGCAAACATTCTCTTGCACATTTATCAACAGAAGCCGGTAACACGGATACCTGCAGTTGCAGCTGGACTGATTGCGTGGACTGTACCTTTTCAAATGTTTATTCCGTACGATCAGTCAGCTAATATATATGAACTCACAAAGGGGTATCTGACCGGTGTACAATATTAGAATCGATTCTCCGCGGCTGGATCCGTGCATTTAAGTGGGGCGAGATCGTTGGCCCAGGTATTCATTTCTCTGTGACTAACACTAGGACAATGTCACTAGGAGGCGCAGTGCGCAGGAGCGGTGGTGGAGGTGATACTGCTTTTCTTTACCCATAAAGCAGTTGAAATATTTTCCGTTACTCCTAGAGAGTGTGCGCTCACACTGAGACGGTTTCGTGTTCTTCAGACAGGTATGGCGAAAACTGCAGTGTTTTGTGTCTTCACGTCATTGACTGTCTACACCTTGTATATTTACGCGGTGTTGAATGCCCAAAATGTTTACGGCGATACGCGCCACGAGTTAGTCGACATCGTTCAAGCGTTGGCATCGAATGATACGGAAGTTGCGTTAGTGTCCTTTTTTCGTAATCAGCACCGCTTACCAGACGCGCGATCACAGCTGTTACGTATGAAGAAGACAACATGGTACTTCTACGACAAAGGGTTCAAGGAATTTCTAAGAACCAACGCACAGCAGAAGAAGATCACCGTGGCAATTTTAAGTGATCTCCGGAGAGGCGTGAAGCTCTTTGGAAGGCTCATTCAATCAGAATATATCTACTACAGCGCTGTGCATTGGATTCTGATTCGGGACATCGACGACATACAAGCGGAAAGACAGGCTTACGAGAACATTTCCCCTCCTGTCAGGTTATCAGGTACTGGGTTTCTCAGGCGGTTTCGTCATCAACGCCTTCATCTATTCTTTTTCACAAAGACGGCCCGTTTACGCATCAGCGGTAGAGCTTCCAAGAATGATCACGTTTTTTTAAACCACCTTGGAGCGAAAAGGAAGAGAAATTTTCCGGTAATATTTTAAAAGTCGGCTGCCTGTACAGGACCAGTTATCTAAAGGCGAAGACAGGCGCACTTAACCCTTCCTTATGCCACACTGTGCGTAACCGACAGCTTCTCCGACTCTTGGAACACAAGAACTTGTCGCTCTCATACAGGCTCTTCATCAGGACGTCATCCGCTCTCTCCGCACTGACTGACGGAGAAATCGACCTTATCGTAGCGAAGACGAACCTCGAAGGCACTTCAGTTACGCTGATGTCCTACGCTGACGTAAATGTAGATTATGACACATTCTACGCCAGAGCCAACGACACTCGCACAAAATCTGTGTTTGAAGTATTCGCCTGCTCCGCCGCAGGTGTCTACTTAACTGTAACCTGCATGGCGGCTTGTGCTCTTGCGTTGGCATTTCTAAGTGGAATTCACTCACTGAGAAAGCTCATCGTTAACTTCGCTCGAGAAGCACTGTTTCTTCTGGCGGCGCTTCTGGCAACTTCATCGCCGGAGTCGCAGTTCCAGCGACATAGAAGGATCCGGCAACTGCTATACCTACTCTGGTATTTATGCATCTTATCCATGTCTACTTACATTCGCAGCGAAATGACAGCGATGGTAACGGTTACGGGACCTGCGGATCACTTGGACACACTGGAGGAGCTGGAGTCTGCCTTGGACAGGCACACCGTCGCCCCCCTGCGTTCTCAAGGGCTCGTCCACGCAGTCAATTTTGGAAAGCACCACGGAGAATTCTCCTAGCACTCTCATGCGGAAACTAGCCGCTGCGTACCGAAGCCAAAAGCGAAAAGGACTTGTTGCAGAAACGCCGCTCGAGTGCCTTTTGCGCGCCGGAAGACGAGACCGTGTTTGCTACTCTCCGCTTCAGCCTCGCTGCATTGTCGAAGATGTAGCCAGAGGCGTTCGCGCATTTCCAGAGCCCTTCACTATGGTACTCGGAGGGATTTCCCGTTCGACACGGCTATTCGTTTTTGCCAGCGCTCAGAAAGTTTTTCTTCGCAGTGCGTGAAGCCTCCCTGAGCAGCAGAATTGAAGCTTTTTGCAACTATGAAGCTGGGGGGCTAATCGAGGTCCGAATTGAGTTACAGCAGTTTCTGAACCATTACTTCACATTGCAGCTTGTCTCTGTCGCCGCCTTTGGGTTCGAGTGCTTGATTCGCTTAATATCGGCATCCACCTCGAGGTAAACCATGCAGCCGGGCATTTAGTTACAAGGCTTCAGAATGTTACTCGCATGACGTCTAGAAGGGAAATCCAAGGCGAAAAGAGCGCGTAGTTTGTCGTAAATATTGTTACTTAGCAAGTTGCGGGACCGGGCTATTTGTTAATCCATGACAATTAGGCGAAGCGCGGCCAACTTTGAGACTACAGGTAACGCTGCGTTGTGTCGCCTTCGTTGTCCCTCGCCAGAAGGTATTCCCGGCCTTCAACTAATATCAGTGTCATTACTTTATTGCCAGCAAACCCTACAGTTGAAAATGTTGTCCAGTAAAAATCGAAAAAGTCCATTATAAATGTAATAGAACACGTACTGTTGGCCGCAAAAGTTTACGGGATCTCCAGCGCGTGGCTGAGTGTCACGGTTGAGTTGTGGATGCCGACGCCGAAGAACCACGGAGCCAGCGATGCCCGGAAAGATAGGCGTGAGGCGAGTCCCTTGCGCCTGTGGAAGGAAGGGACGAAGCCGCGGCTCGAGTCGGAAAGCGGCGGGGAAGGCCACGGCTGCCGAAATTCCGGAGTTTGGTTACGAGGCAGCGCGGCGAAGAGAGGCACCCCGCTGCGCAAACGCGCCGATGACCGCGTTTGTCGAGCCGACCACCGGTATCGAATGTCTTGGTTGCGTGGCGGAAAACGGCGGGAAAACTTGGAAGAAAGAGAACGGCTTAGGAAGTGGTGCAGGGAGGACCTAACGAGGATTTCCCTCCTGGGCACGACACCCACTCGGCTACGCTCCGGACCCGGTCGTCAAGACGCTCCTTCGGCTTGCGCTCCGAAGGCTCCCAGCGGAATCCTCAGTGATCCTTCAGCTGTGCTAACAAGTATTATATTTGGACTATATATCTTTCATACAAGAGCATTGCTGTTCCCCATTTGACAGATTGGACTTCTTTAGTGACGAAATTAGGAAATTGAATCTGTTAGTGCATGTATCATATCCGTGTTTGTTTATGTGTATAGCATTATTTTGGTTTGTGTATGTTTTTGTGTGCGGCCGTATGTCAACATTAAACGTGGTTATGCTTGCAAAACGGTTGTGCATCCTTCTGGCATAATTCACGATACGAACAACTACAAAAGGTGACACTGAGCGACAAAAAACTGCATCGCTGAGCACCTACCGTGACATGGCGGGTGTTGAGGATATCGGCGGCGGCCTCCGCAATGAGATCCGGCAACGGCGCGTTGTCTAAACGTGCCGTCGCTAATAGCTGAGGCTGATAACCTCAACACCTACGGTGACGCGGCGATGCAGTTTTTCGTCGCTCCGCCACGCGCTGGAGATCCCGCAAACTTTTGCGGCCGACAGTACATTCATATTTTACTGTGAGGTGCACTTCCTGCAAAAACGTTTGTTCCCAAAGCAAGCTCTACTAACGGGGAAGTTACTTTTGCAAGTATTTTAGAGCGCAGCTTTTAGGCGCCCGTCCCTGCGCTGAGCGGCTTAGGGAACTTCGCAAAAATTAGGATTTATGTCGTAGTGGATACTTTGCGGAAAGCAAAACAAGCCAAAACTTCCAACACAGTTGGCTTTGCTCCAAGACGAAGCTGCGCTAAGAATTAGCATTAGGCAGTGTCGCAATCGCCAGTGATTTTTCATTGTCTTGCTTAAAATGCTCTGAAATGGAATGAACGAGTATCTGTATTACTTCGGTCTTGGAATCATTTAGTCTGTTATAGTGCACTAGTAGCCTGATCCAGCACGAGATTTTTGTGATTTTGCGAAGTGCAGTCACAGTGTTTGTATTGATTGTACGACAACGCTGGAGTGCTTCATAAAATATGCACCTTTATGTGTCCTGTTGCCCCTTAGGTAGCGAACCGGATATTCCACATTACATTTATCTCTCTCTCCACACACCCGCACATAACATACATACATACATACATACATACATACATACATACATACATACATACATACATACATACATACATACATACATACATACATACATACATACATACATACATACATACATACATACATACATACATACGTACGTACGTACGTACATACAAGGGGTGTTCAAATTTAAAGGTATGAAACGTCGTAACATGACCGTTGACGTGGATGCCTATGGCGCCATGCAAAACGTAGCGAGGCGTCTAGGGATGCGATTCGAGTATCCGCCATGGATCGGAGCATGCGGGGACGCCCGCCTGCGCTGGAGGGAGCAGATGCTCTTATAAAGAACGCCGTCCTATTCACGCGGCAGTGAACGTAAGGACAGGATGGCCTTCGCATTGCAAAATTCGGCTATTTAGGAGTAGCGAGGCGTTATCCGATTTCTGACATCGGATGGTGTTAAACCGGCCATCATTCATGCCCTGCGATTTCTATGTATTTGGTCCCCCTCAAAAAATATTTGAAAGGGAAGTGCTTCAACTGGGACGGCGAACTCAATGACGCTGTGAAGGACTCGGTGTCGTCACGGCCACAGGAATTCTGGGAAAAAGGAATCCTTCGGCTCGTTCATCAATGGGATCTTGGCAATTACGCATTTAGTGTATGCTTTGAAAAAAGTCTTCATTGATACTCACAGTCTCATTTCGTACCTTTTCATTTGAACACCCCTTGTACTTAAGTACATAAATACATAAGAGCCTACATCTGTATATATGTGTGTCTGTGTGCGTTTGCTCTGCACTTTCCGAGCTCACCAGGTTTTAAATGTTTTAAAGTTGATACCAACGCAACACAGCGCTTTCATGTGTACAAGTGCTGACATTTGTTTTGCTTTGCTCGCTTTACGGCCTCTCGGTAATAAACGAATAAAGAAGCCAATAACTTTTGCTCTCATTTTTTACAAAATATTTACCTTCGTGGTTCCCTCAATCATAAATACTTTCATATGTGGTGCGTAGCGGCGCTCTGACGACGTATGGCTCATGAGCGTCAAAGCGGTAATGATGAGGATTCAGCGGCGTAGTGGTTCATGTGACGCGGCTATGGTGTCCTTCAACTACGAGTTCTCATTTGCAAAATATATATATGAAGCAAAAATAAGAAAATGATTGTAGTTGGATATGTTGTGAACATGAGACGCGCACCAAGATATTAATAGCGGATGATATTTCGACAAAAGGCCAAATATAGATTGATAGCAAATAATAACCCAGCCCCACCAAGCAGGTGCCGTGAGTACTGGGGCCTGGAGGCATGTGCCGTAACGATCAGTAACAGCGGCCTGTCTCATGAGGCCGCGCTACGAATTTCTTGCGCAGATAACACGGAGGAGCTCGGCGTCAAGCAGAAAGGCTGAAACCAATTTTATTTTAAAAAATGGTTCTGTGCTTGGAAACAGTGGCAGCTAAAGTGGCACATGCTAGAGGAAAGTGTCTTTTCCTGGTTTTCTTTCGAGACGTTCCAGGAGAGCATGCTAAAAACAGAGTTTCTCCCCGCATCTACCGCCCACGGGAAACAAACAAAAAAAAACTGTGTGTACCTTATGTGCGGCCTATTTTGAAACTCGACCACCGCTTCGTTCTGGAATGGTAATTGAAGAACAATTCGCTAAATGTGGCTTAACTGCGCGAAGTCTGTTAATTTCAGCGTCCCACTTATGTGGCCAGAAGATCCTTAGCTTTTTGCAGCAGAGCTGGTACGCTCGAGGTTTACCGTGCATCGTAGGTAAAGAATTATCATCATCATGAACCGGCACGCGCGCGTTGACTGTCGAAGCATTCTGTACGGGTGGCTAACAAGAGAAGCTTAAACGTGCCCACCAGCTCTGCTGTGACCCAGCCTTGCGTCACTTAGTGTAAGCTGCGCCAACTTTTTCCCGCAAGCGCTGTGTTTTGGACAGCAACCGCCAAAGACGCATTCCTGGCTTTCTTATTATCTAAGGATGTGTCACTTTGATCTCCTAGCACAATACCCTTAATAACTCTTTGCCCATGTACCCGGCATAGTTACGTGTTTGCCAGAGGCATGAATATTGCACAGGGGAGCATAATAATCAAGAAATACTGGATTTCTGTGCTTCCAGCAAGCCAATAAGTGTTTTTCAACGCTTAGCGAGTGTGCTGTACTGCTGCCTTGGCGAGTTTTAATTATTCAGTACTTACCCAGCAATTAGTCACCCAGGGTGAGTCAATCCAGGGGTTCGTGGTTAGAGTTCCATGCACTTAACTTACGAAATATCCAGCTATAAACTAGCGCCTAATGTGCCATAACGAGTCCAGAGGTGGCGTCTTTGGGTTATGCCCGCACAGTGCGGCGCGATTTCGGTTAAATCTAGCACCCTCCAGTGAATCTGAACTCCGCGTGATTCTAACAATTTTATCGTCCCTTTTGAGTTCGATTTAACGAGCTTTTACTCTAATAAAATGTTCACCAATATGACGGCTTTATTTGTAACGGTAACGCCCACGCGACATCCGATAACGATCTCCAGACTCACAGTAGGCTGGGCACACAAGGCAGACCCAGACAAAAAATTTCAGTTCTTTTCGGTGTGGTAAACGCCTAAACTATGTAAACGTGCGTTGTAGAACAGCCTCAGCGATGGAAATTCCCATGATTTATTGGCACTCTTTCAAGAGTCTCGTGTATCGAGGAAAATAGCTACTTTTTTCGTCCTAACGCTCTGCTCGTGGTTTTTAAAGGCAGCTTTTTCTAAATTGCATTTAAATTTCAAGTACATACTAACGTTATAACTACTAAGGTTAACATTAGTAAAAACTGATTGTGAAACCGGCTTCTCGAAAAGTATTCGATCATTGACGTGATTCGGTTGATTCAAATCGCAATTCGATTCGGTTCCTAAAACTGCTCTTGGCACTCTAGTCTATTTTCACCCTTACAGGAATTTTAAGCCTTGCGCAGCTTCTAAACGATCCAGATATGCCTATCAATTATAACGCAAGAGAAACACCATCTCCCGCTAAAGGGAACCATGTGTAGATGTGAAGCAGCGGGCGCTAACGCTTACACTGGCGGTGGCGTTGACGCTCGCGCTATCGCAGCGTTGCGCAGGAGAGAAAACTGAGGAGGCGCAAAGCACGCAGTGATGGAGCGGTGTTTCCTACTGGAACATGCCAATCGCTGCTAATGGGCAATGAGAGACAGAAGACTCCGACTGGACACAGAGACCCGCAGTCGGCTTTTAGTTAACGCGCACGCTGCGAATTTTTATTGTTCAGCAACGCACAGGAGAAATCTCCCACCGGCACCACCTTGGAGGTCAAGATCCATTGCCATATATACGGGATGGACAGTGAACGGTTGTGCAGCGCGAGCAGTCGGTTTTTTCAACCAAGAAACTCGCTAGCAGACGCTGCCAGCGTCGGCGTCGCGAGGCGAGAGAGGGGGGGTAGCGTAGGAGAGGAGAGAGAGGGGGGGGGGGACGCGCATGCGCAGTGGGGGGTGTGGACGCTGTGGGCAGGGATGCCTAGAGGAGAGTGGGGGGGGGAGCGTATTAGAGGGAGAGAGTGGGGGGACGCGCATGCGCAGTGGTAGCGCGGGGAGGGATGCCTAGAGGAGAGAGGGGGGGGCGTAGGAGGGGAGGCGCATGCGCAGTGAGGGTGTGGTTGCCGCGTGGAGGGATGCCTAGAGGAGAGAGAGGGGGAGAGGAGGTTTTTTTTATTTTTTTTTTGAAAGGGTTTGCGCATGCGCAGTAAGTGAGGCCTCGAGGCATACCACCACCACCACCACCACCACCGGATTAAGCTTCGCCATAAGATGCTTCACATCTAAAAAATCGGGTTGTCATGGGCTGCGCCATATTTTTTTGCTTGCAATTTCGGACTAGTGTGAAAGTCTCTCTTCATGTTCTAGAAAATAGGACTGATACAGACTCCCGATATTTTCTTGCTCCTCTCTCTCTCTCTCTCTCTCAGTACATGCAGCATCGTTTTTGCACTACGGCGAGTCACTGATCACGCTAGCATTCATGAAAATAGGTATCAGACCTTGTAAGTTCTTGAATTCCCTTTATTTTCTGATATACAGACAACTCTTCTATTCGTATTTTCAGAGCACTCAAGTACCTTGACAGGTATACCGTAAGCAGCGTTACTAAGAGCCTAATTTAAATTGTGCTGTGATGGCAAATTGACCAGCATTGCACTATGATAAATATAGTCGGGGAATATGCATGGATATGGAACACGTCATGCATGTGCCTCTCGCGATGATTTTGAAGGTTCTTCGTGCTATCTTAATTTAAAGATTCGTGTATACATTAATGCTGCACAGACATGAGTTTTCAGGAGGGAACAAAAGCGGAGCTATCGGATAGCCTGATGTCGATCTGCACCAAGATCACCATGTTTAGAGAGAAATATTTAGGTAAGTTGAAAACGTGGTAGAAAAAATATTTTGGTAGTAAAAAAAAATTATCAGGCACTAATTTGAGCAACGCAAAGAGGAGCTGTAGCTTTAAAATGATTTAAAGCGCTTCAGTAGAGTTTACCGTTCGCGGATACCGGTGACATGAAGACAAACACGAATACAGAATAACAACACGTTCTCTTTTTTTATTGTTTTTTTTGTATACGCGACAGTTCTAGGTCATCGACAGTTCTAGGTCAACATCACAGCAGACGACGCGGTTGAAGTTCAACGGCACTCCGCTGGGACGTTAACTCAAAATGGTGTTGACTATAGAAAATTGGTCTTTGTAATCAATATCTCATTCGAGTATCACAGCTTTCATAGCGCGGTCATTTTAGGAGCCAGATATTCGCATAGCAAACACAAGAGTGTCATTATAGTTGGCGCGGTTCCTCGTGAAAACGGGAAAGCAGGTCGATAACAGATAGCGACGTGGGCTCTCCTCGAGAAGTGCTGCACGTAGCGGGTAATCAAGACCAGCTTTTGTCTCTGGTCCACTATTTTCGCATTTACAATGCACTGTATTGTCTACCGCAATGATATTTATTTATTTATTTATTTATTTATTTATTTATTTATTTATTTATTTATTTATTCATTCATTCATTTATTGAAGAGCTGGTACGTGCGTGAGACCAAGGAATAATGGACACAGTACGCCGCACTGTAAGCAAACAAATAGGTACATATGTGAGCTTGTACATAACAAGCGAGCAAATAATGATGTCTGGGACTTTTACGTCCCGAAACCACGATATTATTATGAAGCGCGGCGTAGTAGGAGATCCGATATCATCCCCCCCCCCCCTCAGGGGCGTCTGCGCAAGAAGGCGTTTGGTGATTGGCGTCACCACGGGCCCGAGCCAACGGGGGGGCTTCGACCTCCTCCCACACCTCGCCGTGTGTGACTTAGGCGTGTCCGGGGAAAAGGGGATCTTGGGGGGTTGAGCCGACTGTGTGCCCTCTCTTGGGAACATTATATTTGGTTATAGCGGCTGTGTACAACTGGCATTGGCATGCCTTATATCAATTTAAGTGCTGTCGCGTCCCATTATGGGCTCCATGGCGGGCGGCTGGCATAGCTTCGTAAATTATGTATATCCTATGTGCTCCACCTCATTTCTGGTAGTAAATGATCGTCCTCTCACGAAGAGGGGACGAAGCTAAGAGACTTTGAACAATTTGCTGATGCCAAAGGAAATTTTCCACGATTCCACGTCATCCATTGTGAAACGCTAGAGAAGAATGTCCAGAACACTGTAGAGAAGAATGCCAAAACAATCTCCTCCTTTGTTGCGTCGAAAAGCCTGACTGAAACACTGGGCCATAGTTATCAGGTAACTAGAATGGCTAGCGGAGACCTTCTCCTTGAAGTTCAAAGTAAAACGCAATATGTAAAACTGTCGAAACTTGTCTCGTTGGGAAACACACTTGTCTCAGTCACCCCGCATCGTTTCCTCAACAGATCGCGAGGTGTCGTATCAGACCACTGGAACTTGACATAAAGCCAACTCCGCAAGGGCTGGAGGGACCAGCATGTAATCAATGTGCAGCGAACAAAAATCAGGCGTGACGATAGAGAAATCCAGACAAAACACCTCATTCTCACATTTGGAACAAGCACACTGCCCGAACATGTCGAAACAGGATACTTGAAGTTAAAGGTCAGACCTTACATACCGAACCCGCGGCGTTGCTTCAAGTGCCAGGATTTCGGCGAGGGCCTTAGAGCTGCCTTGGCCGTCAAACCTGTGCCAAATGCAGTTCACACGAACACCCTGCAGACAACATCGCTGAATATCCACACTGTGCAAACTGCGGCGGCGGACATCCAGCCTATTCTCGTGCATGTCCGTCATGGAAAAAAGAAAAAGAAATAATTACGCTGAAGTAACAGGAAACATCTCCTTTAGGGACGCGCCCAAACGCCTTTCTTTTAGCACAGGGTCCTTCGTTCGCGGACGCGGCACGCAAGGGCGCAGTGCCACAAAGGTTCGCGGCGGCCGCACATACGACGCTGAGTGTTCGGGCGGCAGCGCCATCCGCCCCCTCAATGGAAGCAGCCTGTGCAGCTCCGCCACCAAATTGCATGTAGACCTCCGGATCTGAAGGGCCAGGGTGTTCTGTCCCGACAGAGAGCCCTAAGACTTCCGCGCCCTTACGCGTTAACCGCCAGCGGGCATCCACCGCCTCTTCCGAGGTGATGGACACAACCAACGCCAAGTCCAACAGCGTCTAAGGCGCCCAAGGTACAGCGCAGTTCATGGGAGCGCGGAAAAAATAAAAAAAAACATCAGGGGGGCTCCCTGACTTAAGGCAGTTGTTCTTTCAGCACACACAGTACTAATTTTTACTCGAAATGGATACACAAATTATACAATGGAAAGTAAGGGGTTGTCTCATCAGAAATCTCGACGATATCCAAGAGCTGCTACATGAACGCGCTCCAAAAGCGCTGTGTGGGCAAGAAACACATTTAAAATGCAAGAACACGACTCTTTTACGCCATTATGTTTTATTCCGAAAGGACCAGGATGATGTTGTGGCGTCATCCGGTGGCGTAGCGGTTATAGTTAAGCAAGGAATTGCCTATACACAATTACCCCTTCAAACGGCCCTTGAGGCAGTGGCTGTGCGAGCCATCCTTTCAATAAGTTCGTCAGCATTTGGCTCTCTTTACCTACCTCTACACTACCAACTACATAAACGCGCATTCAAGGCCTCAATAGATGAACTTCCAGAACCTTATCTTGTCCTTGGAAAGCTTTAACGCACATAGCAGTCTATGGGGGATTCTTGCTTGCGATGCGCGGGGCCTTCTAATCGAACAATTCATGCGCTCTTCTGTCGCGCGTTTCTTGAATTGCAAGGAGCCCACATATTACAGCCTCGCTAACAGTACCTACTTGTCCATAGATGTCAGCAATACATCTCCATCGCTTCTACTTTTACTCAAATGGGAAGTCATCAATAATCCTTTCGGAAGTGACCCCTTTCCTGTAGTTCTGAGCACACCAACAGCGAATGAATGTCCCCCCACAGCTTCCCCGATGCCAGCTTGACAAGGCCGACTGGGACCAGTTTCGGAAAGCTACACACTTGAGTTGGTCTGATATATGCGTGGTTTAAGCATAGCTGAAGCTGTAGACCACGTCACAGCTCTTCTTATAGATGCTGCAACCAAGCGTATCCCACAAACTGGACTGTGCGCCAAACGGCATCGCTAAACTAATGCAATAAATCTGCCCCAGGCTCCGACCGTGTCGTATATAACATGCTATAACACCTGCCCTCTGAAACTCAAACAGCCCTCCTTCACCTGTATACTGTTGTGTGGTTTTCCGGCGAGATCCCTTCTGCCTGGAAAGAATCCATTATTATTCCGATTCTAAAATAGGGCAATGACACATCCTTCAGTTTGCAATTACAGACCTATAGCACTCGGAAGTTGCCTCTGCAAGGTTTTTGAATAATGATAAACAGACGATTCTTACACTTTCTTCAAACAATCTGCTTGACCCATACCAGTGCGGGTTTGGGGCGGCTAGATCCAACACCGACCACCTGGTACATATCGAGGCACAAATTCGTGATGCGTTCGTTTATCACCATTTTTTTTCTTTCTGCGTTCCTCGATTGGAAAAGGCGTATGACACCACATGGCGCTCGGTATACTTCGAGACTTTTCACATTTAGGTGTACAGGGTAGGATGCTGACCATAATTGAAAGCTACTTGTCCAATCGGACATTCCGTGTTCAAGTAGGCAATGTCTTTTCCCGAACGTTTGTCCAAGAAACAGGGGTGCCGCAAGGTGGTGTACTGAGTTGTACACTTTTAAATGCGAAGCATTTTTTAGCGAACTTCGGCGACTTTGAGCGTATCTATCTATCTATCTATCTATCTATCTATCTATCTATCTATCTATCTATCTATCTATCTATCTATCTATCTATCTATCTATCTATCTAGCCACCTAAGACTTTGTGCTCTCCTGACCGTACCGTTAATTGGATGTATATCAAAATTAGTACGGCATAACATGACTAAACGAAGAACATAAATGGCTAGTTATATCATGAAAATCATGACATATTTGTCATGAATGACATGATTTACTTGCCAAGGTCTTGGCGCTCTTGCAGCCGTTTCGTTAACTTGATATATACCAAAATTTGTATGCCATGACAACAGTGTATGACGATCATAACTGATAAGTCTTAGGGTACACATCATGACACGCATGTCATGTAATTATTGATTTACATGTCATGGTCTCGGGGCGCTCGCAGCAGTTCATTTTAATGGATATGCAACAAAATTGGTATTCCGTGACATGACTGTATCATGAACATACATTATAGGTTGTATAATGAAAAGCATGACATGCGTGTCATGTACGCCATGACTTACATGCCACGCTCATGGTAGGCTCGCGGTTGTTGCAACTGCTTGATCTACACCAAAACTTGGTATTGCATGACGTGCCTGTATGGCGAACATGTATGACGGGTGGTAACATGAAAATAATGACATGCATGTCATGTGGACCATGAACTTACGTGCCACGCTCATGGTGAGCGCGCGGTCGTTTCGCTCCCTTGATATACACCAAAATTGGTGTAGCGTGACGTGACCGTATGACGAACATATATGACAGGTGGGAATAAGAAAATAATGACTTGCATGTCATGCATAGCACGATTTACATGCCACGCTCATGGTGAGCTCGCGGTCGTTTCGCTCGCTTGATATACACCTAAACTGATGTCGTGTCGCGACTGTATGACGAAGTTATATGGCAGATGTAACATGAAAATAATTGACATATATGTAATGAATGTCATGACACGCTTATGGTGAGCTCGCGGTCGTTTCGCTCGCTTGATATACACCAAAATTGGTGTTGTGTGACATGACCGTATGACGAACGTATATGCTAGGTGGTAACAGGACAATAATGACTTGCATGACATGCATAACATTTTTGCATGCCACGCTCATGGTGAGCGCGCGGTCGTTTCGCTCGCTTGTATACACTATAACTGATGTCGTGTGACTGACTGTATGACGGAGACATGACAGGTGGTAACATGAAAATAATGACATTTATGTCATGAATGTTATGACACGCTCATGGTGAAGTTGTTGCCATTTCACTCGATGGATATACATCAAAATTGCTATCGCGCAACGTGACTGTATGAAGGATATATATGACAGGTGGTAACATGAATATAATAACATGCATGTCATGTTTACAATGACTTACGTGCCACGCTCATGGTGAGCTTGCGGCCATTTCGCTCGCTTGATATGCACCAAAAGTGTTGTTGCTTGATGTGACTATGACAGGGGCGTAGCCAGGGGGGGGGGGAGGCTTATGGGGTTCCAGTCCCTCTCCCGAAATATTTTCGTGCTGCCATGTATCGTCGACCAAAAGGAGCTAGCTGCGCCGGAAATCGTCCTGGATTTTTTCTGGAATTCTTTTTCGTAGTCGAAAAGACACTTCGGTGGGAACATTGCTAACCCCTGGCGGCCCTCTATCTGGCTGCGCAGCGCATCATACCGTCACGCTGTCGCAGGCATTGGTTTAGAGATACACGCGCTAGAACCGCTTCATTTCCCTTCGTAAGATGGTTCTTCCACTAGTTATATTCCTCTTTTTTTATAGATGCGCTTGCAGAATAACAACACGTTCGTTGTTTCTTTCTGTATGCGACCGTCCTAGGTCATCGCACCTAAACATCACGGCACACGACGCCACACAAGTTTAGCGGCATTCGTCTAAACAAGATTCTGTTGACTCAGGAAAATTACATGACGTGATCAATATCTCATTTGAGTATCGCAAATTTCACAGCCAATTCCTTTTAAGAGCCAGGTAGACACATATAAACAATGAGTGTCGTTACACTTGCCACGACGCGAAGTGAAAATACAAAAGCAGGTCGATGACAGACCGGGACGCGTCTTCTCGCCGCTCGTAGCGGGTAGTGAATTACTTTTACGTGTGTAGCGTCAAGGAACAAGGGACTCAGAACGCCGTACTACAAACAAATAAAAGGGAACACCCGTCCATCGTTTATTTCTGTTTATTCGATTGTCTGATTTATTTTATTTCGCTGGACGCATATTGGTTCTCAGCACTATGAAGTCACTAGTGCCTCAATGCCAAAGAAATCGCGTCTAAAATCTATATCTTTTTAGATGTTTACGATAAAGAACATCTGTTTCTGCCTATTACACTATTATTCAAAAATGCGCAGCTCCCACTGAGTCGCGCAATGTTGGGACAAAGCAGAGCTGGTCGGCACTGGGCTGATCCTGGCTTGAATAGGGCACTCGTCCATTCACACGCCGATGCATGAAATATTCGCGTGATGACGTTGTAAATCATGTGTTGGTTATTTATCGATTGGGTTCTATTGGGCATCGCTTGGCGATCACAGCACAAAGTAACTTATTTCATTAAGATTACTTCTTAAAACACGAAAATGCCGGGGTCCACCACTGCTCCACTGACGTATTTCCGTCGCGGATATGACGTTGCAAAATATAAGCTAACAGATTCAAAAGAAAAGCTAGAAGTTTCCGTCGCCGGGTGTCGAACCTACTACCTCTGGCTCCGCAGTGCGTGGCGCGAAACCACTCGGCCACAGAGTGATTTTTTTTATTATCCGGCCACAGAGCGTACGTTCTTCAGATTACTAACGCCTGAGCTATTTATATATACCATATATACCGCGTCACGATGAAAGCTCGTCCTTCCAGCGTGGAGGGAGCCTAGTGGATTCTGCAGGCATTTTCAGTAAAGTTGTTCTCTCTCTCTCTCTCTCTCTATATATATATATATATATATATATATATATACAGTTGGCGGTCCTCAGAGCTCGGCGACTTCAGCGCGTTTTCGTCACGACTAGCGAGATGGCGCGAAGGTGGCGCGGAAAGGCGTGCTCTAAAGGCCGTGGCCCCACTCGTTGCGATGCGCGCGCGCCTCCACAGGGCACGGTCGCCCGTGAGCGCGCCCTTTCTCGTGATTGGGGCGCTTTGTACGTCTTGTGCTTCCACCGCAAGTTTGCTTTGAAGTTAAAGGGATTAAAGAGTGCACGAAGGTCACTTCGCTCGCCAAAGCGGCCGCGTTTGCGAAAGGAGCGCCCTGCTCACACACGAAGTTAGAATTGTGACAGTTGTTCGCGCTCGTCCTGTGTACACTTGTGTCCTCGTTTCGTGCGTCTTGCTTTGTGTTTGAGCAGCGTGCTCTAAGTGTCGAGCTGTGACAGTTGTTAGTCCGCGCTCGTCCTGTGTATGCTCATTTTGTGTATCCTTTCTGATTGACGTGCGCGCTGCAAGTTTCTACTAGCTTGCCGTTCTTCGCATGACATTACAATATGTTGCTGCAGAATTCATTCCTTCGCCCTTCTGCCGAAACAATGCACAATAAACGCTTAACTACGTTTCACTTTCGCCTTATACCGATTCCTATGACAGAGGGATCAGCCATCTATTTTTGTCTTAGTTTCTTTTTTTCTCTCTCTATTTCTTTCTCGCTCTTTCTCTCTATTTTTTTTCTGCCCCTTCTTTCGCTCTATCTCTATCTCTTGCTTCCTCGTTCTTTCCATATTTTTCTCTCTATATTTCTTTGTTTCTCTCTTTCTTCCTTCTTTTCTCTTTCTATCTAGATCTCTGTTTTTCTATGACTTTTTGTGCCTGTTTCTTTCTATTTCTATCTCTGTCTATATGTTTCTGTCTTTCTATCTTTTTTTCTCTTTCTTTCCTGTCAGTTTCATTGTGTTTCTCTTTTCCCATTTTCTTCTATGTATTTCTCTCTCTCTCTTTCTCTTCGTGCTCGTTCTCTCGCCCATCCGAGTTATTGCATAGCACGCCGGACAGATCGGCTCAGCATGAGAGCGCGCGCTGGCCGCACGTTTTTGGGGGAGCGGAACTGAAGATGGGGAACAGATAAGCGCGCGCCGGCGTCATGGTGATTCTTTCTTGTCTGCATCGCTAAACGTACTAACGGCTGGCACAACAGCTCTGCTGTAAAAGATCCTTTATTAACATCTACGCCAGAAACACCATATTGCTTGACGATGATAAGTAGAGTCCGCATTTTTAGGCATTAAAGGGGCCACGACACCCAATTTTCTCTCATAATCTATGTTATGTGGGGTTGATCCCTGGGTGTTCGCAAACAAGCTGGCGAAATTTCAGCGCATTTGGTCGAGAATTTAGTTTATAACGAGCATATTTATAAACACGCGACGGGCCCGAGTGTCTGACAACACCGGCGCAATCGCGAGCCGTGAAGTAACGCACCGCTTGCTTTGCGAGTGTTTGTATTCGGGCCAATGTTTTTGTTTCGTGGTCAGCTGCGCGTACAATGAAGCTATTACAGCTTTCTTAATTTGACATTGAAAATTGAACGATTTGCAGCGAGTGAAATTTAGGTAGAAGACAACGACTCCACTCCGTGAAGCACATGACGTCACTCACGCCATGGCAAAATGGCGGTCGCCGGCGCTGAGCAGGGTTTACAGCCGGTGACTTCTAGGGCTCATTTTTCAGTGAAATATTCTTTTGCAGTCCATTTTTCATGCATGTACAGGCACAATTGGCCCTGTAGTTCTATTTTTCGCTGAAAACAGCAATTTCGTGGGTGAGCGTTCGATGACTCTTTTAAAGGAGCGGTGACACAAAAATTTGAACAGAATTTGGCTGTTGAATCACACTGATAGGAACATAGAGGCGCCATCTGTACAATATCAGCCACAAATACAGCCTAAGAAGTATTTTAATTGAGTTTTGAATTTCGTGAAAGTACTGACTCGGAAGTATTTGCGAGAACAATGAAGTCATCGAGCCGGTACTATGTACATCACGAATTCTGGCCGGGTTACCGGAGGCGTGTACGAGATGAACAACACTGGCAGCGACACCTGGATGCAGAGCCTAACCAGAGACCCACAAAAATAACATTGCACTGACTTACCCGCTTACTGACTCTGTGTAAAGCATTGGTAGTGAGATAACTATAAACCCACAGTATTTTCATTGCTTTTTTTTTCACAAAAGCAGCGACGCGAATAAAAAAGCTGAAAAAAAGGTTATTGTAGTTGGACAAAACGCCACGAGATGTCGCTGCCGGTTCCACGGCCAAAGTATCATGATCATCATCATCATTTGCTGCTGCTGCTGCTGCTGCTGCTGCTGCTGCTGCTGCTGCTGCAGCAGCAACAGCAGTCAGCGGCTCCGGTTACCCGGTATCCGCAACCGTTAGGAAGTCTACAGAAAACCTAAAGCCCTCTACTGTCGGGATTGCACTGCCTAGTGGACAGATAACTGTTTCGACGGTAGCATTTCGGTGGAGGCGAAATGGTAGAGGCCCGTGTACTGTGAGATGTCAGTGCGCGCTTAAGAACACCAGATGGTCGATATTCCCGGAGCCCTCCACTTCTGGGGCTCTCATAATCATATCGTGGATTTGGGACGCAAAACCCCAGATATCATTATTATTAAGGTAGCGGCAAAAACTTGGAGCACGCCTGAGCTTCGACTTCAATAATAGAACGCGATAGTGTAATCTCACTCCGTTAGTAATCGGGCCACGTCAGTGATTCTGACAATAAAATGAAGAGGCAGTCCCACTAGGCTAAGCTTATCTTAACATGGCTCAGTTATGTCATAGCTAGGCGAGGCTTTCTGTCCACGACGCATGGCCTAAGAGAACGCTTGAACAAATCTGCCGTTAATAAACTTCTTTACGCAGGCAGGGTTTGAACGCGGACCATCACTGTCGGAAGCCGAGTGTCATAACCACTGGAATATGCACGCACGCTTTGACACTATGAATTTATGGGAAGCATATAAATGCGTTGCACGAACGATCCCCTGACCAGTGGAAAGGAGGGTTCTTATGAAAGCACGAAAAAGAAAGGGGTCGCGCGATCGACCGCGGAGGGGATGCGTGACTGAAGGGCATGCTGAAGGAGTTACGAGGGTCTACCACAGCGGTCGTGCATGTCATGCACAGCGGCAGAGCTGGCAATGCTGCTTACTACGTGCTACAGCAGCCGTGATAGTGACACGCACTTTAGGCTAGCGGGCCGGTGGAATGGGTCACATCCGCACTAGAACGCTACCCTAGCATTTCAGTACGGCCGTCAATGAGCACATTCTCGCGCGGGATGCACATGGCTTAACCCTAACCAAAAAAGCAAAAACAAATGAAAAACAAGAATGCGGGCATTTTGCACTAGGTCGCTTAAGGCTTGGCACAACGAAGCTCGTATTACCCGTCTACCGACACGTCTAGCGTCGACATGCGCGGCTCCCTCCACGGGAGTACACACTTTCAAGGACGCCCCGTGGCTCTCTGGACACGATCGGGCGCCGCCAGGTTATGCACTTCAGAGCGGTGGTTGCACGCGATGTCTCCATCGGTGGGCGTGGCTTAGCTATTGCGCATGCGTGCCTCGGACGGGCGGTGCGATGTCTGGTCGATAGACGACGCGATGCTTGATTCTTCTTTCTTTCTACCTTTTTTTCATGCTAAGCATCTATGCTCGACCCTACCTCCCGTGTGAGAGGCCGTCCACTCTAGTTACCGCTCCTCCCGCTAGAGGCGCTTCTGAAGGAATTTCTTGAAGAATCCGCTAGAAGGCGGTGGTCCGCGCGCCATTAACCCAGGTTGCGTGCGGTAGCGCGCGCATTCCTTCAGTGACGCTGAATGGAAGCGCCTCGGTATGAGCGGTAATCAGCAGTCTCACTCATCCGCAGCTGCTGCCCGGCGCGCTCGAGCCGCTGCCGCGAAACGGCAGCGGCAAGGTAAATATAACTGGTAGCGAAGCTTCCATAGAAGCCCATACGTTCAGAAAATGGCGTATTATCAGCTGCTCATGGGGCCCAGCGCCATCTGTGTGAGGAGGGAACACTTCCGGCGGAACAAAACATAAAGCGGATGTGAAGCAATAGCTGGTGAACAAGTGACGTCATTTTGTTGGCACTAGCGCGAACTTTGATCGCAAATCGGTTTTCGTAGGCCCCTGATTGCTAAGGACTCCCGTTAAGGCGATCGCCGGGGAGTCCTTCACGAGTGCGCTTCAAGTCAACGCCAGCTAAGCTAGTATTGACTCATGACTAGATAGTGATGTTTAAGTGTACTACCGTTCAATTCGCCTCGGTTTCACTAAGAAACTTATTCTTAGAACTTTTATTCGGCGTTCGCGGCATCTTCTGCAGATGCTTAAAGCAAGCAGCAGAGTACCTTTCATATCTGCAGTGTTGCTTATTTACTTCGCACATACGTGGGTTCCTTAGTGTACACATTGCTTGTGTTCTTCAGTTCAAACAAAAAGAAATGACGCTGAGTCCCGCCAAAATTATGACACTTCAGATTTATTCAGTGGTCACAATAACTCAATTATATTACACTGCACACAATGAGCACCAAGTTAATAAGCACAAAATGTGTGCGGACACTACATGCGCTTCGTTTTGCCTCATGCTCCGATAAATTACCGTTACGTATGCCAATGCAGGTATGCGAATTGTAGCGCAATAGATAACTTAGCGATCTACTCACCGATAGCACGAATAACCGTAGGCACTGCGTGTTCAAGAAGAAAACCGGGCCACACGAATACTGATGCATGAAAGTCCAGTGAGCCCAGTCCTACTAACCGTTTCTTATCTAGAAGACATGGGTAGCCAGGCATACGTGTGTTGCTACTGCATCTTTGCACAGCACATCGTTTCCGCAGGTACCGAGGCAAGTACTCGACGTTAAATGTTATCCGTATCATAACGCTGCCGGTTAGACACTGTACTCACGACGTTTCCCAACGGTGCAACGCACGTCACAACTTGGCTCACAGCACAACTTAAATTTTCACCAAAATAACTCAGAGAACGCAAGCAAGCGCGGAACGCTAAAACACGTGAGGGGGGTGTGTCATAAGAGATGGATTTTACGAGCGCGCGTTTCCATGCAGCGCAAGGGCTGCACTGAGTAATAAATGGTGTGCGCAGAGGGCGCTAAGAAAAAGATTTTTCTTAATAATAAAACACTGTCATGAATTATTTGCTGATTGCCCCTACATAATATTATTGGGGAAATAAATGTCATTTGTAAAACATAACGATTGCTTCGCCTTTGAATAAAACTTCATTGCTCGCTATTAGTGTTCGTTCCCTCCAAACATAGTCGCGCTTCAATCGCAGCTCCCATAACTCCCCATGCTGATGTCGCTGGCAATAGATTCTGAACCGCTTTTCGTCCGAAGTTTCGCGACCTATTTGGAAAGACCTTGGCAGCGGCGCCAAGCCAACCCTGAACTTCGTGAAAGGGAAGCTGAAGCTCGACGGAAACGCCGCCACGCCGCTTCTGAAGAGACGAAGGCTCGCGCGGCTGCACCGCAACGTGAGCGCGTTCAACACCCACCCACGCCTCACCAACAACAAAAACAAACAACAACTACACCCTAAAAACGAACCACCCATCACCGAGGTGCACCAAACGGAACGCATTTACGGGAACCCCACGTCGCCCCTAGCTGCTTCGCATGCCCATCAGGGTTCCCTTACGGGGAGGCGTGTAATTTTTTAAATGCGAAGCATTTCTTAGCGAACTTCGGCGAGTTTGAGCGTATCTGTCTAGCCGCCTACGACTTTGTGCTCTCCTGGCCGTATCGTTAATGTGATTTACACCAAAATTGGTATGGCATAACGTGACTGTATGGCGAACATGAATGACTGGTCATATCGTGAAAATCATGACTAACTTGTCATGAAAAGTATGATTTACACGCCTATGGCCGTAGTGCTCCTAAGGCCGTTTTCTTAACTTGATATATCCAAAAATTGGTGCGATGCATGACCAACATAAATGCATGACCAACATAAATGACAGGTAGTAATATAAAAATCATGACCTGCATGTCATGTACAACATGATTTACATGTTGCCACGCTCCTGATGCGCCGACGGCCGCTTCGCTAGCTTGATATACACCAAATTTGGTATTGCGTGACGTGACTGTATGACCAACCTAAATCACAAGTGGTAATATGGAAATTATGACATGTCATGTCAACATGACTTGCATGCCACGCTCATGGCACGCTCGCGGCCGTCTCGCTAGCTTGATATACTACAAATTTGGTATTGCGTGATGTGACTGTATGACGAACATAAATGACTAGTGGCAATATGGAAATCATGACATGTCATGTGGAACATGACTTGCATGCCACGCTCATGGCACGCTCGTGGCCGTTTCGCTAGCTTGATATACACCAAATTTGGTATTGCGTGACGTAACTATATGACGAACATAAATGAAAAGTGGTAATATGGAAATCATGACAGGTCATCTGCAACATGACTTGCATGCCACGATCATGGCACGCTCGTGGCCGTTTCGCTAGCTTGATATACAACAAATTCGCTATTGCGTGTCGTTACTCCAGCTATGACCAACCTAAGTGACAAGTGGTAATATGGAAATCATGACATCTCATGTGCAACATCACTTGCATGCCACGCTCATGGCACGCTCGCGACTGTTTCGCTAGCTTGATATACACTATATTTGGTATTGCGTGACGTACTGTATGACGAACATAAATGACACGTCCTAACATGTAAATCATGACATGCATATTATGTACAGCATGATTTGCTCCTTGCTGGTTGCTTCGCATTACATCAACTCCCACAGTGCGTGGGATCTGCCGGCTTTTTCTTTCTCTACTTATCCCTCTTTCGTTGGTGTTCTCTCGGTCTCACTGTTTTTTTTCTTTCTGCATTTCTTTCTCTGTATTTCACTATTTATCATTACTTCTGTGCTACGCTTTGCTCTTACCTACTTTTCCTCCTCGCCATCACATCTCTCCTTTTCACGCTAATTTCTTTTTCCCACGCACTTGCTATAAGTAAAAGCTCGCTAATAGGAAGTCGGTTAATTCGAAATTACACTTAATTCGAACTGACGCCCTGGTCTACGCACAGCCTTATGTATTTCTATAGGGGAGAAAAGTCCCGATAATTCGAACGCGTCCGCATCTACAACGGTTAATTCGAACTGGGACCCCCTGGCTTTCATCCCTCCTCGCAGAAATCGGCCCAGAATAATCAAAAATCGGCCCAGAATGATTACCCAAATTACTCATTAGTTTCATTTGTGTAAAACAAGTGTAGTGATTGATTTAAATCATTTTTTGGGACGAAGTGGCTCCTAAGCCAATCGCTTTGGTACATTTTTACCTCTGTTTTATTATCACCTTGATGTGTATAGTATAAAAATAGTAATAACAAAAAGAACTTAAAACCATGTACTGCGACTACGCCACCACTCTTTCTTATGGAGGAAAGTCAGTTCGTTTGTATTGCCTCGATAGGAAAATAATGCAATAATGTTACTAAACTTCAAAAGCTTTTTATTTAGGATTTATTTTAGGATTAGGAGTTTAGGATTTTATTTTTGAGCCTATGCGCCTCACGCAGGCACAAAAAAATATTAGGAAATACTACGTTTTCTGGCGAGTTTAATAGATGTAATTTATGCATTTTATCTGTAAACGCATTTTATAAAAAAATTCTCGGAAACGCTACAATTTAGTCAATTTCGCCTACGCGCCAATGAGGGAAAAATATAAGGCTACCATAAGGAACAGTCCTATAATAAAAGAACGATGATCGAAAAAAAAAGCAAGTGTTGAAAGAAAGCACGAAACAGGCGATGTATGGGGAATTTTTTTTTCGTACTTCGTTTTCCACCATTTTTTAAATTTCAAATGGTGGTCACGTGCGAAAAAAATTTGTGCCGCTCAAAATATTTTGGGAAAATACTGTAGAACTATTGTCTACGTATGTGCAATCTTCTCAGATTTTTTTATAAAAATCGATTTTCGGCGAGCGGCACGGTTGGGACAGTTGGCGTGGAATGACCCACATAGATAGATAGATAGATAGATAGATAGATAGATAGATAGATAGATAGATAGATAGATAGATAGATAGATAGATAGATAGATAGATAGATAGATAGATAGCCGGACGGACGGATGGATGGAAGGAAGGAAGGAAAAAAGGGTGGGTGGGTGGGTGGGTGGGTGGGCTTGGGAAAGGTTAGAGTGCCTTTGGTTCGCTAGTAATCCGAATTCCCAAATCAACGGGCGTCGAATTAGCGAGCTCTTACTGTATTACGATTAGGGTTTGATCTTAAGAATGTATACTATGTAATACGTGTATTTTTTTTAACTTCCCTATTCCTGAATGGTAGTTAGGATCTTGACATACTGTTACTCTGCTTGTACGTGTTTGCATTTTCGTTTTCTTCTTCAATATTCTGTGAAAAATTATAGCACCTGCCCGACTGCCACGCTCTCACGAATGTGTTGTAGTTGGCAGCAGCGGCAGCGCTGGAAGGCATCCGCCTAATCTTCTGTTATCCTGTTCTGCAGGCTTTCGTACATTGCTTGGCACCACAGCAACTGCGTGTGTGAATTCCCTTGCCGTCCAGGATTTTTGAACTCAAGTCATCGCAAGGGGGCGGACAGTGCGCATTTCTGTCGAAGCAGCGCCATGGTCAAATTATATCGGTCGCGAAACTTGGAACGAAAAGTGGTCCAGAACATATCGCCACAGACATCAACACCCACCGTACGCTTGAAGCGCGACTAGGTGAGGAGGGGACAAATAAAGAAAACGAAAACTCAAGGGAACTTTTTTTCGAATGATCCTAACTTTTATGTACGCCCCAGTAGACTAGAAATTTACTTTACGGCTTATTTGACACTTCGCAAAATAGTTGATTGCCTCTTTTTTTTTTTCGAGCGCCATACATGGGGGGCGCATGCAGGCAGTCTGCAACGTGGGATGTCGGCTGATGTGGGCGTGTGTTTAGTTCGGCGCATTGTCGGGTCAACGAGGCATCGCTCACTTTTGTACGGTGGTTTCGTGCGTATCTTCCGTAGGTTATTAACGCGATTGGGCATTGGCGTTAATGTAGATCGGGTAGAGCTGGTGCCAATTGTAGCCCCGCAAGGCTCGATTTTATCCCCTCTGCTTTTTAATGTTGGGATGCGCAAGCTTGTCCTATTGTTAGAGGAGGAACCTGAGCTAGGTAAAGCAATATACACGGACGACATAACGTTATGGGCTTCCAAAGGCTCCATTGGCGAAAAACAAGATATCCTTCAGAGCGCAATCGACAAGGTCGAAGGATTTTCCATAAATGCAGGCATGCGATGCGCACCAGAAAAATCAGAATTCATCAGTTAAAAGCAAAATATTCTAGAAACGCAGAACGCCCCCAAATACACCTCAAAATTCATGGCCAACCTATCAGAGAGGTTCAAAAGCTAAGAATCCTCGGCCTGTGGATACAAAACAACGGCAGAGTAGATTACACAATTGAAACACTCAGGAAAACGACGACAAATGTAGCACGCATGATACATAGGGTCACGCGGAACAGACAAAGCTTCAGAGAAGAGGAAACTCTGCGCCTTGTACAGGCTTTTGTCATAAGCAGAATAACCTACAGTCTACCCTTCCAAAAATTAACCAATACTGAAACCGCAAAAATTGATGCTATCATAAGAACAGCGTACAAAGTTGCGATTGGACTGCCCACCAATGCCAGTACCGAAAAATTTGAGGCGCTAGGACTCTCTAATACCTACGAGGAACTCGCGTCCGCTGTGCTGATATCCCAAAAGGAAAGATTGAATTCTACGGAGCAAGGCAGAGCTCTACTCAAGCAGGTTGGCTACTCCTTAAGACCTCAACACGCCGGAGAAGAGACATACATATTACCTACCAACATTAGGGCCCAAATCATGGCATCCCCCATCCCCAAGAATATGAGCGCTAAGTACCACCCTGGGAGACGGCAAGCCAGAGCTAGAACACTACAAAAGCTGTACGGTAATAACCCAACCGTCGTCTACACTGACGCCTGCAGACTGGACGGCAATCGTTACACCATTGTTGCAACAAGCGGAGTTACAACTGTAGCAGCATCGATAAGAACCCCATCAGTCAGTACGGCCGAAACGGCGGCGGTTGCTATGGCGATAAGATGCGCAGAACAAGGGGGAGACTCGGCCCTTGTGATTACCGACTCTCAATCCACTTGCCGTATGTTTCAGGCTGGGGCAATTCCAAGGACTGCAATGAGAATCCTAGGGAAACAACTCCTAAATCCACATGCAATACTCTGGTGTCCTGCGCACGCGGGACTTGAGGGCAACGAAAGGGCCGACCGGCTGGCTCGCGAAATGAGCATCCGAGCACCGGTCGCAACCCTCGAGGAAACCCGAACAACTCCACGCGACATCCTCGAAAACCAAAGAGGAGAACTACAGAAATACAGCCATCCCCATCCGGATCTTACCGGAGAACAAGCGCGAGATTGGCGTCGAGTACAAACAAACACGTACCCTCACTTACAAAGAAACCACCACATAAATCCCACAATATACGCGCGCAGCTGTCCGTGGTGTGGAGAACGGCCAACTCTCGCCCACATTACGTGGGAATGCGAATCGCGGCCCCAAAACATCAATTCTCCCCTTTTGGGGACAACAGTTCGAACGAGGCAGTGGGAGGCGTGGCTTGCTAGCAAGGATCGCGAGAGCCAGCTGGCTCTGCTCGACCAAGCCCAGCGAGCCGCAAAGGCCAGTGGAGCCCTGGACTGAGGACCCCACCCATTTGCCCAGCACCCCTTTTCGCAAATAAAACGTTTTTAGATGTGAAGCATCTTATGGCGAAGCTTAATCCGGTGGTGGTGTGCGGCGTGGCCTCCCCTTACTGCGCATGCGCAAACCCTTTAAAAAAAATAAAAATAAAAAAACCTCTCCTCCCCCTCTCTCTCCTCTAGGCATCCCTCCCCGCGGCAACCACACCCTCACTGCGCATGCGCCTCCCCTCCCTCTCTCCCCCTCCTATGCTCCCCCCCCCCTCTCTCCTCTAGGAATCCCTGCCTGGGCTCCCACTGCACATGCGCGTCCCCCCCTCTCTCACCTCTCCTACGCTCCCCCCCTCTCTCCTCTAGGCATCCCTGCCCACAGCGTCCACACCCCACTGCGCATGCGCGTCCCCCCCCCTCTCTCTCTCTCCTCTCCTACGCTCCCCCCCCTCTCTCGCCTCGTGACGCCGACGCAGGCAGCGTCTGCTAGCGAGTTTCTTGGTTGAAAAAACCGACTGCTCGCGCTGCACAACCGTTCACTGTCCATCGCGTATATATGGCAATGGATCTTGACCTCCAAGGTGGTGCCGGTGGGAGATTTCTCCTGTGCGTTGTTGAACAATAAAAATTCGCAGCGTGCGCGTTAACTAAAAGCGCACTGCGGGTCTCTGTGTACAGTCGGAATCTTCTGTCTCTCATTGCCCATTAGCAGCGATTGGCATGTTCCAGTAGGAAACACCGCTCCAACACTGCGTGCTTTGCGCCTCCTCAGTTTTCTCTCCTGCGCAACGCTACGATAGTGCCAGCGTCAACGCCACGGCCAGTGTAAGCGTTAGCGCCCACTGCTTCACATCTACACATGGTTCCCTTTAGCGGGAGATGGTGTAATTTTTTTCATCATCATTAACGCGATAGCGTTAAAGAGCTCGTTTCGCAGAAATTCCGGCGTCGGCGTCGGTGTCGGCGTCGTTGGTTGTGAGCGAAAAATCATCATCTTGTCCGTGACCGAAAAATCATCATCTTGTCCGTGACCGAAAAATCGAAAAAGATGCAAATAAAATAACTAATAAAAATTTTCGGGTCCGAGTGAGGATCGAACCCGGGTCGTCTGCGTGGCAAGCAGGTATTCTACCACACAGCCATGCCTCTTTTCTTTTTCTCTTACATGGTATTTATTACAAATGAGGTTCATGTTTGGAAATGCTGTGAAAATAACTTCCTCTGCTTGGAAATGCAGTGAAAATAACTTGCATGCTTCGCAAACACAAGCGTCCTTTTATATAGGCGTCGCAATATGACATGTAATATACCAGGAATATTGCGTGGTACAAGCGTACATTGCCATCGGGCGTCAGAATATGTGACTATCATAACGGTTTCATAGTTTAAAGCCAGCCACCCATTACAAACGGCACACACCTTACTGTGCGTATTCCCTTAACACCACATAGTGGGTGCATAGCAAGTTCGAAAACATTTCCCACATTTGCGCGCATAATTACTCATGGTTTAAAGCATACTACCCATTACATAGTATGCACTAAGTGAGTGAAGTACGCACTAGGGACGGGATATCGCTATCGCGTTCAACTCTTAAAGGCGAAGCTTAAGGGTCCCCCCAATTTTTTATTTGCTTATGTGTTATTTACTGGCGCGATACTTCAGAGAAGCTGAACTAGCTCACGGAATGTGTAGTTATGTGCTCCAGTGACTGCAGACTGCTTTCGGTGACACGCGGCCCGTGTGCGCTCGCCTTTCGTGATGAAACGCTGTACTCTAAGCCCGTCCAAGTGATACTCCCAGGCTGCTGTTTCGCTCCAGTAGTTTTCCTCGGTTGGGCAACGTGAGTTTTCTAAATATTGTGCTCTTGAGCCACTGTATCATATTTTTTTTTTCATCTGCAAAGTATTTTGGTGTATATTGCAAGTACACTATTTGGCTAATAAAACAACCTTGCTTCCGCAATCTTTCTTGTTGGTCTTCCTTTTCTCTCGCGCACGCAATTGGGAGGCCATAAAGGCGCAATAAAATCGCGAATTTATCAACAGACATGTATAAGGTCAGCAATTAAGAAATATTTCAATTTCGCGCCATGTAGGGCAAATTCACGACGTCGCTACCGCTTCCGGTTGTGACGTCATATTTTTTATTCTTTTTTTTTGCTGTTAATTGTCCCCTCCGTACGCAGATGGCGACCGTGGCAACGAGCCGCCAACTACTGGATCCATGGGCTCCTATGGCAGTTACGCTACCAGTTTACATATACCTTGGCAGCGCCACCAAACTGACGTCACACTACCGGATTACAAAAAGCCGTCATCGACAAGCGGTCCCCATTTGGCAGCAGCGGCAGCACTCGAAGGCATCCGCCTAATCTTCTGTTACCCTGTTCTGCAGGTCAGTCTCGGAAGATATTTTGTATGTTGCTGCTGCTGCCTGAGTGTTTTACCTGCTGCGTGATTTCTTTGACACTTTTTTCGCCATTAACGGATATCAACTGCTTGTATATTATGTCGAAAGCCATGGGGACATCGCAAAGGGAAAACCGCAGTGAAAATCGAGACTTCCGAACTGAAATGCGGGAGCCTAAAAGATGCAGTGGGTTTTATAAGCCAGCAGTTCGAGCAATTCAAAAGCGCCCTTGAATCTGTTCGCGCAGAAAACAGAGGATTGAAGACAGAAAACCAATTTCTGCGAACCAGATGCCTAGAGCACGAAAACCTCATCAAAGAACTTGAAAACAGAGTGACTCAGTGCGACCAATACTCGCGCCGGTGCAACCTTGAAATCAAAGGGGTGATACAGAGCAAAAACGAGGACGTTCTTGCAGTTGTGTCCAAGTTGGGAGATGTTTTTTCGGAGCCTGTATCACCCTCAGTCATTGAAGCGTGCCATCGCGTGCCTACACGCAATGAAAGCCAGAGCGACATAATTGTACAATTCAAGAATCGCCAAAAACGGGATCGCGTCCTTGAAAAAGCGAAGAGGAAACGTATAGGCAATAGTTGCCTGGCCATGTTCAACACAGATGGTCAAACTGCTGACAGTGGTTCTAACAGGCAAGACAAACGTACAGATAGCAGTCCAATATTTTTCAATGAGCACCTGTGTCCTAGTTTGAAGCGACTACTTTCTGCGGTTGTATCCAGGAAACGCCAATTAAAGTGGCGCTTCGTCTGGACGCGGAAAGGGAGAATATTTTCACGTAAGGCCGACGGCACTGACGCCATTCAAATTTTTTCAGACGATGACCTCCCTAAAATAGCATGAACCTTACTTCTTTAGATATATTGGATAGCTATCTTTTTCTAGCAAGGTGCTTTATCAGGAATTTGTCAAACCTTCTTGTATCAAGTTTTGTAGCCAACACGCTCAGAACACTGTCACGGTGCTACACTTAAACGCGCGTTCACTAAACAAGAAATACGACGAATTCACGTCATTTCTCGACAGCTTTCATTTTACATTCAATGTGATTATGGATTACCGAGACGTGGTGCAATGCGCTTAACAGGGCACCCTCACTAGGTGACTACAGACAGTATTCACTTAACCGGACAGATTGACGTGGTGGAGGTGTGGCTATATATGTTCGCAATACAGAGAGTTGCACGATATTAAACGAATTCACTGTACTCACGTCAGATTATGAAGCTGTGAGCTTGCAAGGCAATAGTGCTCTTTTTTCTGTGATTTATCGTCCTCCGTCAGCGGATATCGCAAAGTTTTTAGATTTTATTGATTCACTTTTAGAATTTGCCTCGTTTCATAGGTATCGTATTGTCAATGGAGGCGATTTCTACATTAACATTTCCCCGCAAAACAAATCCTCCAATGAACTCTTAAATAAAATCGCTTCTTGCGGATTCACTATTATCATTACCACGCCCAACTCGAGTATCGGCGACAACTTCAACTATTTTGGACATTTTAATCACTATCACAGATACTTGCGTCACCGGCTGCAGGTACAATCAGCTGCGATATCAGTGACCATTGTCCGATATTCATAGCCTACGTAGGTTCTACAAAAGCAAAGAAAGCGGCTCGTAACACGAAGTCTGTCTACCAGGCTATAACGCAGTCATCACTGGATCTATTTCGATCGAAAACAGAAGATACTAACTGGGAATTAGTTCTCGGCCGAAACTACTCCAGAAGCCGCATACGATACATTCATAAAGCTTTTCAGTGATCACTATAGCAGCTGCTTTCCTATGAAATCATTTAAGGCGGGAAAGCGCACACGGAAACCTTGGATTAATCAAAAACTAAAGCGTATGATCACAGAAAAGCATAAGCTTCATGATTCATTTTTAAAAACACGGGACATCAATACGCTGGCGACCTTTAAAAAGCTACGGAACCGTTTAAATGCTTTACTGAAGAAAGCTAAAAGGGAATACAATGAAAATCTTTTCCGAAACCGGGTCAAGGTGTCCACCTGATCGCATGTGGAAAATAATTAATTCCGTCCTGGGAACACGCTCTGGAGCCAATGAAATGCAGGAAGGTTGTCATTAACAATAAATTCTTGATTTAGTGTTTATTAGTGAGAATATTGCCCACTTAGGTTTCAGATACGAAGTCTTAGAAGGTATCTCTGATCATAACGCAGTTCTTGTGCATATTAACTGTCTTGTTCCGCATGAACGTTTCAATTATACCACATTTCATGATTTCACAAAGGCTGACGATACGTCTATCACTGACACTCTGGCAGAAAACTTTGATCACTTTGTGTCGCTCAGTACCGAGTGTCATGTTGACGTGCTTGTTGATTACTTTGAGTCGCTAGTGAGGTCATGCATTAGTCGTTACATTCCGTTGAAAACTAAAAAGATAAATAAGAAACTTCCCTGGATTAACCGTGATATCTTGCACTTATCACGACGTGTTCGCAGACTACGTAAATCTAAACAATCTAATCCCGAGGTTCGCGCCTCTTTCGAACAAGCGAAGGAAGAACTTCGTACTATCACTAAAAATGCTAAAGATTTTTATTTTTCAGTGCAACTTCCCCTACTTCTCAGATCGAATCCTCGTAAGTTCTGGACATCAGTATCCCCTAGCACGACTGGCAGTACCTGCTTTAGGATTAATGATTCTATAACTAATGACCCTGTTGTTATTTCAAATGCCTTCAACTCATATTTCCAATCTGTTTTCACCCTCGATGATCACGTAGTTCCCGAGTTTTGTTATGTTCCTCAGTCTAATAAACTAGAAGATATCGCAATAAGTTGTGATGGTGTTCTAAACCTAATTCTGAATCTTGACAGTAAAAAAAGTGCCGGTTCCGACGGTATTCCGAATTCCTTCCTTGTACGATACTCTTTATGGACAGCACAATACCTTACAATAATTTTTCAGAAATCCTTAGACTCTGGTGTAGTACCACACTCATGGCAAATCAGCCAAAGTACTTCCCTTGCATAAATCAGGCGACAAACAACTTCTCTCTAATTACAGACCAATATCCCTTACACCTCATTCTTGCAAGATGTTAGAACACATCATTCATAAACATATAATCGAATTCCTTGAATCCAATAAAATCTTATCATCAGCTCAGCATGGTTTCCGTCGCGGTTACAGTACTGTAACACAACTAGTAGATTTCGTGCATGACGTTTCTTATAATTTAGATCTAGGTAATCAAATAGATGCCATCTTCATTGATTTCTCCAAACGCCTTTGATTCCGTCATTCATTCTAAACTACTATTAAAGTTAAACGCCATTCTCGATAACCCTCGTATTGTTTCTTGGATTGCCAGTTTCCTTCATGCGCGCTCACAATTTGTCTCTTTCAACTCGACAGAATCATCTCCCATTGACGTCACGTCCGGCGTTCCACAGGGATCGGTCCTAGGCCCTTTATTATATTTACTATTCATTAATGATTTACCTCATAGCACGGCCTCTAAAATAAGACTCTACGCAGATGGATTGTGTCCTATATGAAACTATCCATTCCATCGATGATCATTACCGCCTCGCGCAATCACTCACGTCTTTTGGCACTTGGTGTAAAACATGGCAAATGAACATTAACTGTACTAAAACAGTGGTGACGTCTTTTACCAATCGGCGTAAGCCTCTTTGTTTTGACTATTCTCTAGGTGGCACCCTACTAAACCGAGTTTGTCAGTACAAATACTTAGGTGTAATTTTAACCGAACATCTCTCGTGGACTAGCCACATCGATTACATTTGCGGCCGATCTCTGAAAAAATTAGGTTATTTGCGCCGCACCTTACCTAACGCCCCTCGTGAAACTAAACTGCTTTTATATAAATCACTGATTCGCCCTGTTATTGAATATGCATCCGTGGTATGGTTCCCCTACAAACATTGTGAAATAAGCTCACTAGATAACATTCAACGAAAATCTATTCGCTTCATTTTTCATAACTACAGTCGCAACTTCTCACCGACTTTAGCTCCTTCAATCATTAAACATTCCATCACAACTCTCGCGATACCAGAACGAAGCTTTAAAATTTCTATACGCAATAATTAACTCCTCCTCCGGCCTTTCTGACAGCAACCGCATCACATTTTCTGATGAAGGTTGTACTCGCAGCTCCCACGCTTTAAACCTAACGCCTTTCTTTGCTCGCACTAATACCTTTAAATACAGTTTTTTTCCACATGCAATAGCGCTTTGGAAATCCCTGCCTGGCAACACTCGCGGCTTGCCACTAAAAGACTTCATTGTTGCACTTGATGAACACCTGTCTAATGTGTAAACAACTTCATTTTCAATATTTCTTTGTTACGAGTGTTCTTGGTTTGCATTTGTGTTATTTCCTTGCATTTTTTCCCTGTTTTTTGTATTGTATAATATCCCATTCCTGCTATAGCCCTGTATAGGGCTGCAGTATGTATAAATAAATAAATAAATAAATAAATAAATAAATAAATAAATAAATAAATAAATCACTGTCAGGGACGGCTCTGTCAGAACACTTCAGCGAACATTACGCGTCAGCAACAATCAGCCGCGCACCTCCCACAGATAAGTTGTGCATACTTGAACGCAATATTCAGGAAACGGCATTTTTTCAGCCAACAGACTGCTCCGGGGTACATAAAGCCTTTACTTCATTAAAAAAACACTAAAGCTACTGACATCGACAACATCCAGGTGACACCCGTAAAATATGTCATCGACGTGATATGCCCGTGCTTGGTCCATACATTCAATCTCGCGATTACTTCAGGGACTTTCCCTAATAAAATGAAACGAGCCAAAGTGTCGGTTATATTTAAAGGCGGTGACAGAAACAAAGTCGGGAACTACAGGCCTATATCAGTTTTGCCTATGTTTTCCAACGGCCTAGAAAAGATAATTTTATGTCGACTGCATAGTTTTTTTTCTTAAAACACGAAATAATGTCTGAATACCAACACGGTTTCACAAAGGGCAGGTCCACTGAGTCTGCGCTCCTGGCACAAAAAGAAATCATAATCAGAAACATGGAAGCGGGAAAGTTAACTTTTGGCAACTTCACTGATTACAGCAAAGCATTTGACTCACTCTATCATGACACACTTTTAACAAAACTAGAACAATGTGGCATACGTGGTGTCGTTCACTCACTTTTACAGTCATATCTTTCCGATCGGGAACAGTGGGTAGTTATCAACGGTTCTACGTCATCTTTTCGCCCATTACTAAGTGGCGTGCCCCAGGGAAGCATCTTGAGGTCCTTTTTATTTAACGCATACGTGAATGATTTAGCTTTTATTGACAAGTGTAGAGATTTTGTTTTATACGCAGATAACACTAGCCTGTTTATTTCCTCTGATACCTGAATCAGACTTGTTTTCACAAGTGAATAATGTGCTGTCTAAAATGTTCGAGTGGTCCTTGTGTAACAGTCTACAAATCAATGTGAAAAAATCAAAAGCTGTTGTTTTCGCTGCGAAAAACAGGTCTGTGTCTTGTGCCGATTTAAACATAGGTTCCCACTCGCTTGATGTGGATAGAGGAACAGAGGATTTTAGGTGTTGTGTTTTCTAGACACATGATGTGGAACTCGCACATAGACCTTATTGTAAAGAAGTTGTCTGCTGCGCTCTCTGTTCTATTTAGATGCCGTCATATGTTCCCACCTCGTGTAATGTTCCAGCTTTACCATTCCCTTTTTCGATCGCATGTAAGCTACTGCACCTTAGTGTGGGCTACAACTACAAAACGGAATATACACAGCTTGTTGCTACTCGAAAAGAAAGCTATTCGTTGCGTCAACAATGTTCATTATTTACATTCCACAAAACCACTGTTTCGGGAAAACGAAATAATTAACGTCCAAAATCTTTACGCATACCGCCTCCTACATCAACTCCATTTTGCTGATAAGAAAACTCAACGCTTTCTAAAAATTTTGTCAGCCCTCGTGGAACGACCCAGCCCCCGCGTAACACGAGCACCCGAAAGATGGTTGATAAAGCGCCATAGAACAAATTACTATACTCAAACTCTGAGCTACAATGTACCCAAACAGGGTTAAATCAACTGCAGAAGTGCGTACATACAGGTACGTTTTTATCACGCAAGCACTTGCGTAATATCTTTCTGCTTGATAAATTTCAATTGTTTGCCTGAAGCCTGAAAATTTACGTTGTATCTATGCTTGCTACAATGTATTCATCACCTGCACACTTTTTTTTGCTGCTTTTCTTCATATCCATTCTAGCAGTGTAACATAACCTATTTCCTAGTGGTCATGTCACACGTATTTCAGCCTGTTCGGAGTGCGCATGCATGTATTTATATGTATTTACCACCAAAGAAGCACGCGTTGTATTAGTGAAGACTTGTTTGTATTGTGCATGTGTGTACTGCTGTTGCTGCCGGGTTACGGCCCCCTGGCCTCGTCAAGCTGTATGTTTACAGCTTTCTTGCTAGGGTGGCCTTCAACATTGTACTTGTGCATGTTGTAAATAAAATTTGACTTGACTTGACTATTGTAGATAAGTAAATATATAAATAACGACATATAATAACTCCGCTGTGAATCACTTTTTAAATGCGTGATGGTTACCTTGATTTGAGGCAACTTTTGCATTTTCCTTCCGTTCTGTACTCTCAGCCTTGAAAATGTTTTTGGAGCGTGTGTGTTTTCGTTTCTAAATTCCGCTTTGTGGGGCTCTCGCTGTGTTAGGCGGAAAAAAGGGCATGAGAAAATAGGGCAAATGTGTGCCGCTCGGCCATGAGAAAATACCCTAACCAGGTTGCTAAAATGAAGGTCCCTTGTGAACGAGGGGTGCACGCGTGCTTCATCCTGGATCGTCGTTCCAGCTGTTAACACTTTCAAACCGCATGGGCAAAAGCATCTGTAACAACTGCCAGAGCAAAAGCATTGCCACCAAAACCCAAGTGGAAAGCTGCGTGCTTTGCGCTGTGATCGTACACATTTCGCTTTTGTGGAATTATGAGTCGTGCAGAGTGCGCAGTCCCGACGATGTCAGTGGTACTTCCTGAAGGTTTCTATTGAACAGGTCGTATAGGAAGAGATTGTGCAGGTAGTGGATCTGCACGTGAAACTTCATTGTAATGTGACGTGTGGTTATGGTGCCTTCGAGTGGTGCGCCTTCCCAGGAAGTGAGAGCTTTGCCCTTATAAGGCCTGAAAAATCGCTGCGGCAGTCGCTTAAGAAGTGTCAGTATTCTGACAAAATAAAAAGAGTATCATTCGGGGCGATGGACTCAACGACCTTGCGAAACAGTCTGTCCGACGTGCAGGACCGATGCTGGAGCATACCTATCATTGCAGCTTGCACTACATTTCTGATCGCTGCAGTAGATTCCAGCCGAGGATACTTGTACGTCCTGTACATGGACACGTACGGCATCAGCCACGGAACGGCGTCATGGCCCGACAGCATATCGATGGTCACTGTGAACCTCTCAGGTGCGTGAATGATCATTGTACTACTACATCAGGTCGACATATGCTCATTCAGAGCGAAAATGCACGAATACTCAACGAGATACCTTCCGTCAGTATAATCTACCAATACTCGATGAGGTTGCCGCTAGTGAGTCTCGTCATGTTTTAGTTGCGGCCCTGTGTGCCGACGATACATACGACCGCAATTAAAGGCGAAAGAGTTCTGGCAGTATTTACAGGGTTGAACATTGAATTATGCTTATTCTAATGCATCCTCATTTGAGAGAGAAAGATACGACAATGCAGGAAAATGTGAAGTCATATATGTGCAGCTCAATTCGGTAGCACTGCGAACGCCTAACGTTGACAGGTGTGTTTACGTCGGTGCGGTGAAAAAGCCTGCAAACTGTATGCCAACTGTGGCGCAGAAAACCACGAGGGAATACATAAGCAACACTGAGTAACGCACTTGCTTCTCTCATCCATCGTCTTTTGCTCCGCGGCAGTTTTGGTGAGATGTTATGTAGTGATGGGTCCCGAAAGGCATTCCACTGGATAAGCAAATTTCCTATAGCCGAGATTAGTCGCCCCTTTACAAGGTTGGTCCAAGCCGTCCGGAAACCCGGAGTTGAAGAGACAAGGGTAGGAAGCCGATGAGAGACGATTGTGAAACAGTGAAGAGAGAGCGATTAAAAGTTGGCAACTTATTTTTCCTGTTCGCGTCACTCTACTGATTCCGTCTACGTGCAGTACTTGCAGATGATAACATCTGGGAATGCCTTAAAGCGACACTAAAGGCGAATAACAATTTATGTGAAAGTGAAAGGTCGGTGTTTGATAACATCGAAAACATCAATATTACACGCAGGAGCGCTTTAGTAATCAAGAAATTATGGTAAATGTAGGACACAATATGCGCAGTGGAATATTTTTCAATGAGCCCTGTGACGTCTAGGGTGTCGAGTACAATTGATCACTAATACTCAAACAACCCATAATAAAAATAACAGCCCGTGCGTTATAAGAGGAATAAAATGCTGCACGTGCGTTTCTTTTTTGATTCATGGAAAATAGAATTTGGCGTTATCATGGCGAACTGCACGGGTGGTTCAAAAGCTCCGTTTTTGCCAGGCTGCGCACCAATCACGCGGGCCCGTCTCGGTGGAAGGTTTCGCTCACGTAATCGCAAATCTGAAGGATTGTTTTATCATCGCATATTGCTGCGCGGGCTTTGCTGGCTCGCGAAACTCGCTCTAACTGCAATTTAGAGAAAATTCCGGATCCGTGTAATGTCTGCTGCAGCAACAAAATCAACAACTTTCCAATGCGCGGCCCAGAGGGAAGTCCTAAGCTCGTATTGTCTAAGTGCCGCACTTCTACGAATGTGGGGTGCGCAACAACAAAATATACTCGTGTGCTAACTTCATTTCAGTGCAGATGATTGAGAAATCAAGCGTAACGTAAACGAGTAGTATAACCCACCCTTGAAAGAACTGCTTCCCCGCAGTGCTGTAAGAATGGTGGATGCCCCCGTAAGGGAAACGGAACAATAAAGAAATGGTTTCAAAGTTATAAAAACGCAAAACTGTATTAATGGGAAGGGCTATATATAATTCTCGTGGCTGTTTTCCGGAACTGTCTCTCGCCACGCCTCATAGACAAACGACTGGTCAGGCGTCTTCCGCACGACTCCACGGAGGCGATGAACATTGGTCAGACGTGTATCACACAAGTGAAGGCTGCGCACACAAATTTCACAAGTTGATCGTGTCGAACTTTGGCGGCACGGCATAAACAGAGGCTCACCGAACGGCGCCAGCATATATGCACACACTCAGATGGGGCGGCTGTATTCCCGCATTTATGGCCGATTGCATGCAGCTTTCCTACTCTGCACAGCTGTGCCCGAGTATGAAGCGCTTCCGCGAAAAAAGATCGCACTGTAATGAAAGCAGCAGCGGCAAGTAAAACAAGCATAACAAGTTCCTATTTTCAGTTATTCTGGCGCACTCTAAGAAAAAAGGGAGTCAAAAGCGGATCAAAAGACCGTGATTCCCTTCGGGTCGTCACTTGACCCCTTTTGGAAGGTAGATGCAGAGAAAGAGAGTTAGCATTTTTAAGGGAGTCAGAACACTCTCGCGAAGCACCTTTCGATTGGCTCCCGGGATGAAGGCGCGGCCATACATATCGCGCGTTTGCCGTTCGGCTGGTTCGGCGTCGTTGTGGCGGGCCCGCGAGCCCCGACGCCAAACTGTCGCCGCCGGCGCGGCGCCTCCGCCACCTCCGCTGCCTGCTCTCTCCCTCTCCTCCGTCTTTTGGAATGCGCTGCGTTGGTTGTGCTGGTCGCTGGCCGCGTGTCTTGTAGTTTTCAGTTCGAGCATTCGAGCGAACGTGCGTATCTTCGGTGGCTGCACGCCAGGCTCCGTGCTCGAAGTGACGCTTGGAGTGAGGAATATTTTTGGAGCAGCGGACACGGACAACGTGCGCCTGTTAACGGTGAGTGTACTGCTTTCGTATGTACGAATTACACAGCTTTAGCTGGGCGTCTGCAGCAGCTATGCGGAAGTAGGCTGGCTGCCATTTCCAACGGTAGCCTGCATCCGCGGGGCTGTTGCAGATGCCCAATTAAAACTGTTACTTAACGAGCTCAGACCGCCATGCGCGTTGTTGTGCAAGTGACTGCAATCCCGTATCAAGGGCCATTATTTTCTGATCCCACATTCTGTCTGCACTGATGAAGATGCTGGATATCATTTTGAGGTGCGCTTTAGTCTACGTCATAATAACATTTCCATCGATACTCGATTGTGCAGCGGCTTCCGCGCATGTAAACATGAAAAAAAAATCCTCTGTGTACAGGACACATAGACGCACTGTATATAATGGCTTTTGTTGTTGGCGTAAAGACGGTAGTTTTGAGGTGCAGATATAGTATGATGCTTTCAGCACGTACGCGGTAGTCGCTTAAATGTTTAGGACTCGCCTCGCCGATAACGCGGAGAGCTCTAGACTTTCAACGGCGCGCGTTGTTGCGGCCGCCGCCGTGCGCACTTTTCCCTCGTTTCTGTTTGCTCTTTTCGTGCTTTGCCTACATCTGCGATGACGTTCGGAGTTATAACAAAATGGAGTGAGTATACGTTACTGTGGGAGCTATGTGCGTTAATTCTAGCATACGCCATGTCTGAGCTACTTTATGAAAGTTGTTTTACCCGATAACGGCAAAAAACACGGTTCCTAACCATGCCTCTTTGCATTTGTTGTGTTGTTGTGAGCCTTCATTATGTCTGTGTAAATCACTTATTGTGTAGGTATTGCAAACTCTGACTATGATTCTGTTTTCTCATTACGATATCACGTTCTTTTTTTCAGGTACCATTTTTCATGGCTGCTCACGCTGAACAGGACGACAACATAGCAAGTCACAAGTCTGATTCCTCAAGCCTTCACGACTTTTCGATTCTTAATCATAAGGAATAAATGTGGAAACATGATACCGATATCTGCTGTTTATTTTGCACGACATGACACTATGCACATCACAGTCACACATTTTGGTTGGTTATACTCATACAAGGCATGTAAACGAGGAATACCTCAACTGCTTCAACTTTGCTGGAAATGGTGTGTTGTTTTGAGTTTTATTAAAATAATGCTAAAATTGAACTACCTTTTTTTTTTTTTGCAGTCGCTGGGCACAACGGCAAGTATTAATGGAGTTGCTTAAAATGAATACTTCACTATTTCCAGCAGTAGTCGCGCAAAAGTAGAGCATGGGTCAATTTAGTAGCTTAAAATAGCCGTAGAGTCGATTGACGCTTCGGTGGGTGTCAATTGACCCGCGTAGGAGCGTCACCGGCAAGGGTCGTCTGACTCCCCTCGGAAGTGGCAGTGTGATCCTTCGCATAAGAGTCCTCCCACTCTTCTTAAGAGGGTCCGGGGACTCTCCTGAGCGCGCCCACTCTGACCCACCAAGAGAGTCACCGTGACTCTCCAAAGAGAGTCGTATACGTGGCAAGTCAGAACTCTCCGAAAAGAGTCAGGTATACTCTTTTTTTTTTCTTAGAGTGCGTGCGTTTCTAGTGGAGGCCTCATGTTGCCAGATAACGGAAATTGGGGAAATGCTCACGTCACGTGTCCTTGACAGTAGGCGGCATGTATTGAGCCAGCAGTATACAGACCACTAAAACGTCATTTTGTTTCAGATCAACCGTTTCCATGGCACGAAACAATCACTGCGACGTTTCTGGAATGCTATTTCAAAAATCCACGCCGAGTTGTATTTTGCCCTTGGTGTCCCTTTAACGCACAGAACAGTCCTCTCACGCGACATGGCTAAACGGCAAACGGCTCAACTCTGGAGGTTCTAGGAGCCATCTGCTCCGGTTTCGGGTGGACGGCACATATTTGATGATCCCGCAGGTGATCTTGTATTTTTGCTGGGGTAAACGTTATCGTTCAAGATTAAACAAGCAGACATTCACTCCGCATCGGGTTCGATCATTAGAATAGACAGCAATTGGCAAAGTTATATCTAATCAGTACTTTGTTATAATGTCAAACATTACGGTTGCTTCATATCATTAGCCGTCATTGTCACTAATTACGTCAAACATGGCTACCTGACACGCATGGTAGGAGATGGACGCTGCTTTCTGTGCACTCAACTCCTATTTGAAGCGCTCAATGAGTGTAGCTGAGAGGTGCTTTTATTTTTCGTTCCGCGAGAAGTGCGTCTCGAATGAACAACATCAATTTGTTCGGGAAGAACGACAACAAAAATAAGTGACCATGACATTTCAAGTAATAGGCCTTAATTTACAGCGAATCAGGGACAACGTTTATTTTCTTGTTTAATCCAATAGCGTGGACAGGAAGCGACCGAATTTCGGCCAAGTGCTTGTTACAGTGGTACAGTTGAAAACCCATTCCTACTCCGGGTAAAGTGGAAACAAGCGGCATTGCACACCGGGTTTTCTAAGCTATGAGAGATAGTGGGGAGTAGTGGTGAGAGGGAAACGCGATGTGGATTTTGCGGCATGCCGTTTGTTGCTTTTCTAATGACCTGTGTAATTGCTTGTTTCCATAGGCTTCGCAGTAACCTTGCTGCAAAACAAGCTGTCTCTCTTCTCGACGACTATACTTTCGGCAACCCTTTGCGCTGGTGCAATTATAGTCGGCGCTTTTTCTCCCAACATTGTCTGGACGGCCGTGGCAGTCGGTGGACTTTATGGTAAGAGTTTTGGAGCACCCACTTCGAATCAGGGTTTTAAATGAGGCTACTTTATGTTGATACGTCTTACATGCTTTAAAACACCCTGAACAGCGAAATTTTTGTTTGTGACCTTTTGCTGTAATTTGTAGCCTTGTATCTGGTAATGCCGAAATTGAACCTGTGAGTGCAGTAACGTATCGTATAAATAATGGTACCGTCATTAATTGCGACAGATTTCAGCGTCGCTACGAGACGCCCGCCTAAAATCGTAAGAAACTAGCGCCCCACGGCGGTGGAGCGCCTGAGACCACGTACGCTCAAGCTTCGGTAAAGCTGAAGGCGCAGTTTTCAAATCGGGGGACACGCGCGCTGTGAAGAATGAAACGATGTGGGTGCCTTGAGCGTGTCCCCCCTCAGTGAAAAAAGAAGAGCATTCCTGGCGTAAGCAAGGAGTGCTCTTTTTTGCGAATAAATGGGCAATGTTCAAACATACTCGACCTCAATTTTATCATCTCATCCTTGATGGTGTTTCTCCCGTAAAACATTTTTCAGGATTAAGTGATGATTCTTTATTACTCGCTGAACCTCACTTGGTCACGTCCCCATGAGCAAAAAAGTTAAAAATAAAATAACGCTTTACGGATAAATGCGGTTCTGATAGCATCAATGCCGCGCTGACTGATTTCTACAGCTAGTACATGACTGAGTTTCCGAAATGCACCGTAGAATTAAACTGGAAGCTTTTTAAGAAGAAACTACTTGGAACTCGCGGAAACATTCATCTCCCAACCATTACTATAACAGAACACCCTTCATCCCCATCGGTTCAAGAGCACACTAAAACGTCTAAACAACAACAACAACAACAACAAAAAAAAGGTTATATCACTCAGCCAAACGCTCGGGTGCTTCAGCTTGGGAAAAATACCGTACAACGGAAAAAGAAGTTTAATTCACTAGCCGCAAGCGCTGAACGCCCGTTTTATTCAGAAACGCTGCCTACCATGCTGCGAAATAACCCAAAGCCACATGAAGCATTAATCATTAGTCAAGTCACTATAATAAGCCTATACCCGCCCACAACGTAGCCCGTATACTCAACACTGTTTTTTCTAGCGTATTCACTTCTGTGCCCTGGACTGGACCATCCTGACTGTCCTTACCTGGACCACCCATCAATGTCCGATATAACGTTTGAAGCAAACGGCATTACTAAATTAATTTATACGCTTCAGTTAACGTCTTCAGTTGGCATCGACGGGATCAACTCTAAACTGCTCCAGAACAATAAACACGTCACCAGTATGTTCTTATGTTGCATCTTTCAGCAATCTCTGCCATCTGGAGTGGTGCCTCAAGATTTTAAGGTAGGCAAGATAATTCCAGTACCCAAAAAAGGCTCATCATCTCCATGTAATAACTATCGTCCGGTTTCCCTCACCAGTGTCTGTTCCAGACTTATGGAGCATATAACCTATTCTCCCGTGGTAAAGTTTTTAGCACCTTGTCATTTCTTCAATCCTAATCAGCACGGTTTTCAAAAGGGCATGTCTTGCGAAACTCAACTCGCTCTTTTCATCCAAAACATATGATCTCAGTTTCTGGCCATTGTTTCTTATAATGCAGCAATTTTCAAAGATTGGTTGGCATCCGCAATCTCTACAATGAATACCAAGGTGACCAGCGATTGCTCGTCTCACGTTGTATTCGTGCTCTTTTAACCTGTCATTTAGACAGCGTCCCGTCCGTCCTACATACTTTCTGCCGCACGAAACTGGAAGGGAGTAAACCACTCCTTCAGCCCAGTCAACAAACTTTTAAATGCGAATGCATTTCATAGTCGGGCTATGTCAGGCATCCGGCGTTGTCCGGCGTTGTCCGGCATTGTCCGGCGTTGTCCAGCGTTGTCCGCGGAGGAGGAGGAGGAGGATAGGTTGAGGAGGTAAGCGCCGGCAGGTGTTAGATGTGAAGCATCTTATGGCGAAGCTTAATCCGGTGGTGGTGGTGGGCGGCGTGACCACCCATACTGCGCATGCGCAAGCCCTTTAAAAAAATATAAATAAAAACCTCCTCTCTCTCCTCTAGGCATCCCTCCCCGCGGCAACCACACCCTCACTGCGCATGCGCCTCCCCTCCCTCTCTCCCCTCCTACGCTCCCCCCTCTCTCTCCTCTAGGCATCCCTCCCCGCGCTCTCACTGCGCATGCGCGTCCCCCCCTCTCTCTCCTCTAATACGCTCCCCCCTCCCTCCTCTAGGCATCCCTGCCCACAGCGTCCACACCCCCACTGCTCATGCGCGTCCCCCCCCCTCTCTCTCCTCTCCTACGCTACCCCCCTCTCTCGCCTCGCGACGCCGACGCAGGCAGCGTCTGCTAGCGAGTTTCTTGGTTGAAAAAACCGACTGCTCGCGCTGCACAACCGTTCACTGTCCATCCCGTATATATGGCAATGGATCTTGACCTCCAAGGTGGTGCCGGTGGGAGATTTCTCCTGTGCGTTGTTGAACAATAAAAATTCGCAGCGTGCGCGTTAACTAAAAGCCGACTGCGGGTCTCTGTGTCCAGTCGGAGTCTTCTGTCTCTCATTGCCCATTAGCAGCGATTGGCATGTTCCAGTAGGAAACACCGCTCCATCGCTGCGTGCTTTACGCATCTCCAGTTTTAAATGCGAATGCATTTCAAGTGCGTGAGGGCGCTCGCATCGCGGGAGCTATATATGAAAAAAAAATTTAAAAAATTAAAAAAAAGGAAAAAAAGAACAAAAAGAATAAAAATATAAATAAAAAAGAAGAAAAAAACAGAACAAAAGCAAAAAAAAAAAAACAGGCGCTGCGCCGTGCTCCCGACCGGGCTGCAGAAATTAGGCGCCTTTTCCTTCTTCCAACCACAACCACCATATATAAATGGAGTGAAGCGCGCGCGAAATGCATTCGCATTTCCTCACGATTTCCCTTCGGGGAGGTGGGGGCATTTTTTCTTGTGTTTTTTTATCACAG